>JASANE010006016.1:0-23703 GCA_030248225.1 Trileptium ribeirensis | reverse complement strand
TGCTGTTCTTCGTTCAGTTACGTATACCAGCATGAGTCCGGGAGGTAACACTAGACCCGTCAGTGAACAAAACATACAAACCACATTCATGAACTTTCGCGTTGAGTTCAGTTACATGCCATAATGAATGCTCATCGCTGAATGAATGAATACAACTAAAAATGTATTGCTGAAATTTTCAAAGAAATGCTAGTCTCGTGTCCTAATAAGGTGTCATTAGTCACATAGATTTTGAACATTAGTCATCGCGTGTTTTTTCTTGAGAACACATGTGTCAGGAATATTGACTGGTTTACGTTGTGCTGGGAAAATTTATAGTGGATGAAGAAGTCAGATTTTTATGATGCTGTTCGAGCATCGTGGTTCGCAGTTAATACAGCAAATACACGGTTGAAAGGGAGTTGTCATTATTTATCTTTTGTTGAAAAGAATACATGATAGCTGATTTAAAGTTTTTATTTGCAAAAGTCAGGAGTCGCTCAATTTCGGACTTGCTTCTCGTTGATGTTTTAGCATTTTTTATGCTAGTAGAGAGTATTTTATGCTGTCGCGTAGTTGCGAAATGAATAATTGTGACTTTTTGCACACTATTTATTTTTGGTACATATATATTTAAATTATTATTCTAATTTCCTTTTTCCCTGATTATACAAAATCGAGCGCTGTTTTGTATGGCGCCAACGTTACTCATGATGATCCACATGGGAACTAAGCCAATTGTAGAATTTTTATTTATTGATTTGGTCTTAATTTACGACCAATCCGTAGATTTTATTACGCAATTTGGATACGTCGACTCTTTTATGACACATCTTCTAAGTTTCGTGCTGCAGGATTTGGTGAATTGATCTTTTTATGTGCGGCACAACTATAACATTGTTTGAAGTCATGGCGTGGTTTTTCCTTTATAACGTAGTGAGCTCTGTCCTTATCGCTAATGTAGATTCGTGTATAATCATGTTGTTTTATATCTCGAACTGCAGATAAAAATGAAGAAGTGTCCAGTATACTGCGAACGAGCAGGATACAACAATGTGGCAATTACAAAATTACAAAAAATATGATGGGCGAATCTGGACTGCATTTAGCTTGCAAAAATGGTAATTTTAAAAGGGTGAAAACGCTTCTTGCGAAGGTAAGTTAGAAGTTTCGTCTTTCGGAAAAATTATCACTCGATTTTTACAAAATACATTTTTATAAGTCAACTACACCAAATATATACATACTCGTAGGGGAGTAAGAAGATTATCCCCCTGAGGCTCGGGGTGAGCGCCGATCCCCCGCCCCAGCAGGTACTCTCCCAGAAAATGAATCTCAAACTATTTTGAAAATTTATCCTCCCTTGACGAACGCCCGAAGCATCCGTCACTTCCTCTGGGACCTCGGAATTTGTGTATATATGATCAAATATCTTCTTTTCTTCTTCCGGGCGCTTTTCCCGTTTCGATGCACGGTCGGCCATTTGGGTCTTCTTCTAGATTGAGCGGTTCTTGGCGTCGTTCGGGTGGGCTTTGGCTATCTTCATGTCAGCGTGGAGCGTGTCGGATCAGCGTTGTTTCGTGCGGCCCTTTGGGCGTTTGCCGGTAATCTCGAGATGGAGGCCGGCTTGGTGAGCGAATTGTCGTTGGCGCGCAGGACATGTCCGTACCAGCCGAGTCGCTTCTCGCGCATCTTGTCGACGATTGGTGCAACGCCGTAGCGGCCGCGGATGTCGTCGTTGCGGACGTGATCGAAGCGAGTGACGCCGTTGGTCCATCGCAGCATCTTGGTTTCCATGGCGTTGAGGCGGTGTTCTGTATCCTTGGTTGCGGGCCAGCAATCGGAGCCGTAGATGGCGACGGGGCGAACGACGGAACGGTAAATTTTGGACTTGAGTTTGTCCTTGATCTTCTTGTCACAGAGGACGCCGGTAGTCGACCGCTACTTCATCCAGGAAGCATTGACTGGTGAGTTGACTTCGTGTCGCAGGTCGCCGTCGGCCGAGAGCGCGGAGCCGAGGTACTTGAAGCGTTCGGGACGAGGCAGGTCGGTGCCGGAGGCGGCAATCGTTCCTGGTTCGTCTGGAGCAGTCGTCATGTACTCGGTCTTCTTGATGTTGAGGCGGAAGCCGTGTTCGGCGAGGAGATCATTCCATGTCTGTACGAGCTGCGCGAGGTCGGACTTGTCTTCAGCGACGAGCATCACATCGTCTGTGTAGAGCAAGGTGTAGAGCGCTGGCTGTTGGATGTCACGGCTGATGGTGTCCATGACGAGGATGAAGAGGAGCGGCGAGAGGGCGCTTCCTTGGTGGACGCTGATGCGGAGTGGCTTGGACGTGCCGGCGACGCTGCGGACTTGGCTCTTCCGGTCGTTGTAGAGCAGTTGCACCCATCGGATGAGTTCTTCAGGACCGTAGTGGTCACGCAGCGCGTACCAGATGAGTTGATGCGGCACGCGATCGAACGCCTCCTCGAGGTCGAGGAAGGCGACGTGGAGCGGCCTCTGCTTCTCGCGATACTTTTCCAACAGTAGTCTGGCGATGTGGATCGCGTCGATTGTGCCGCAGCCCTTGACAAAGTCGGCCGGGTTGACGGTGGTCTTGGTGATGTCACGGATCCGCTTGTCGAGGTTGCGTTCAAAGATTTTCATGGTGTGCGAGAGCAGCCGGATCGGGCGATAGTTGGCGCAGTCGGCCGGGTTGCCTTTCCGTTTCCAGATCGGGATGATCGTGCTGTTCTGCCAGTCGCTCGGGGTTCGGCGCTCGTCGGTGATTTGATTGCAGCAACGGGCCAGCCAGGGTGCTGGGCTCCAGTTTCTCGACTGGACTCTGAGCTCGGCAGCGATGTCGTCGGGTCCAGTAGCTTTGCCGGACTTCATCTGCTTAATCGAGTCGCATACTTCGTTGGCAGTGATTGGACGGCGCCAAACGTTGAGTGGCCGTGTAGGAGAGGCGGATGCGGAAACTCCTCGGGGTGGAGATTCGCTTGAAGTACTTACGCCATTGATCCGTGGCTGCTTTGCGGTCGGTGAGAAGATTGTCGCGGTCGTCGTTGATGCAGAAGCGTTCGATGTCCTGCTTTCGCTTGTCCCGGCTTTTGACTAGCTTGTAGAGGTCGCGTTCACCTTCGCGGGTGTCGCGTAGCTTGTAGAGTTCTTGGAAGTGCTGGGCTCGGGCAGCGGCGACGACTTTCTTCGCGGCTAACTTCGCGTCCTTGTATTTCTGCAGGTTTGCCGGAGTTCTGTCCTTGCGGTACGCGTGGTAGAGGCGCTTCTTCTCTTGGACTTTCTGTTTTACGTCGTCGGTCCAGAGCCAGGTGTCGCGGATGATGATCGGCTTGGTGATGCCGATGGTCTTCGCGGCCGCCTGGTGGATGGTGGACTTGGCGCGTTTCCAGGTTATTCGACGGTGGTTACGGTGGGCATTTTGATGCGCTGGATCATCTCGTCCTTCTTCTTGAACTTCCACCACTTGAAGCGTGCCAGGCCGGTTCGGTCAGGACGTGGTGGTGGCGGTGGCTTGACTTTGAGCACAGCGATGACTGGACGGTGTTGGGCAGAGACCGTCTCGTATGGGATGGTCTTGGCCTTGGTGACCGTCTTGAGATGCTGGCTTCGGATGAGGATGAAATCGATTTGGGACTCGTTTGGCCTACTGTAGAACGTCGGCAGGTGAGTCAGACGCTTCTTGAACCAAGTGTTGGTGATGGCGAGGCCGTGCGCGTCAACGAACTCGATGATGCGGTCGCCATCTTCGTTGCGCGTGCCGTAGCCCTTGTTGCTGTGACATCGATTGCCGTCTGCCGTTTCGCCTACGTGGCAGTTGAAATCTCCGGCGATGATGACGTAGTCGTTGGCAGGAATGGCGCGGAGGTTGGAGTCGACGTTCTTGTAGAAGATATCCTTCCCTGCGTCTGGTCGACCAGTCTGCGGTGCGTAGACGGTAAAGATGTGAATGGTGCGTTCGGCCGCAATGATCTTGATCTTCACGTGTCGGTCGTCGAAGCGCTCCACCTCGCCGACTGCGTTCCGGAAGCGTTCGGAGGCGATTCAGGTGCCGAAGTTAGCGTTCTTGCTTGCGAAATAGAGCAGTTTGTAGCCGTTGGCGCCGCGTTCGCTTTCCAGGTTGCGGCTGGCGCTTCCATTCCATCGGACTTCTTGAAGTGCGCAGATATCGATGCGTCGTTTTCGGAGCGTCGCTCCTAGTTCTTCGCCTTTGCCAGACATCGTGCCAATGTTGAGTGTTGCGATGCGGATCTTCTCGCTGGCCTGGTGGCGTGTGGTGGGCCCTAGATGTCTTCCCAGCGGTGGGACCGGGTTTTGTCCTCCGCTGAATTGGACTCGCTTGCTTACGTCCCACTGCCGTTCTTACGATAGGAACCCTTGCTGATTTGTCGACACATCCGGGCCTTGATGAGTCGCGTCGATTTCCGTGGACGCCGTGGCTTTTACTGGTTTCGATGAAGACTTTTTCATGGTAGCGACGGTTGTTGAAGTACACACACCGGTCGGCCTGTCGCCGGGGCGGATCCGCGTTCAGCTCACACCGCGTTTCCAGGGATACCACGAGGAGGAACGGACATCACCCCCATATATTATCAAATATGCTTCTATAATATACAGTTGCAGAATGAAATATCTAAAATAGGTTCGCATTTATAATTCGAATGGCCTGCATAGGTTCTCCAGTATCATAACTACTGTGGCTATATTATAATATGCAAGGTAAAGGATTTCAGTTTTTCGAAGTTTCAAAGGTTTTAAGTTTGACCGACCTGATTTTCTGAGAACAGTACGTTTAATATGATGGCTTTATTTTTAACGGGCCAACTTGGCTTGATAATACCTTTTAGGTGGTTTTCAAGGGTTTATTATTAGACTAGTTTGACTTTGTTGTGTTTTAGTCACAGTGTTGTTACGTTTTATGGCCTCTTCAGTAATTTTATTCGTATAATATCGATGCTGTGCTTAGTAACATGCCCTTTACTTAAAACATTTAAATATCTGCCACTTTCAGACTCACAGTACTCGCGCTCATACCGTTTCTCTCCCGCTACTGGCGTGTTTTACTGGGCGGTAAATCCGTTGGTTCCTATCGCCGCCCCCTTCAAATTTGCAGAAACCACTTTTAATGTCGTAAGACCATTGATTTCTTTTTTCACAAGCCAAAAACGCGGAAGCTATCATCATTTGTAAATCCCAACACTCAAGAAAACATTTTTCGAGCCATAAAGCAGTAGCTCATGCAGTATACAAAATAAATACAATTGGTTTAACCGTAACTGATAACTTGTAGAGTTTTTCAAGTCCTCTCCGAACAGCGCAATTAAACTACCAAAGTCGAACAGGTTTCGGCACACTTTAAGCAATTTTAGCCCTGCGCCGTCACGCAGGGTTAATACCATACCCAAACTAGGTTTGCGACATGTGGCAAAATAATTAATCTGATGAATCAGCCTTGAGTTCATCGCGTCATGGATTCCAACTACATTGAATACCTTTATAGTGACTGTACTACTTATTGACTTTATGTCTGTTGTCTTCAGTATCGCATGGTTTGAATATCAAAATTCAGTTGGAACTTCGCAGCAGTTAAATTGGATTAAAATATTAAAATATTGATCATATGCAAACTTTTAATAAATAATAAGATTTGCTTGGCCGCACATGCAAATTTCTTGTATTTTCCTGTTTATTTTGCCAACATAAGAAATATCAGCCTTTTATATATAACGTATGTAGCACTGTGGGGAGTAAACATGAAGTACAGATCCGTAACCCTTAGCGTAAGCTTCATTTATATTAAGCCTTATCCCTAACCGTAGGTAGGAGACTCCTTTTAATGCGGCTGCGCAGGACTACAACGGCTTTTAGGATGACTTGAAGCGTACATTATATTTATTTTATACAGGGTCATCCTGTAAATATATCTGACTTCGGTGGATGGACTCCTTTACATGAAGCTTCAAACCACAACCATTTAACTATCGTTCAAATGCTAGTAGATGCCGGTGCCGACTTAAATGTCCGAACAAAAGAAGGCATTACACCGTTAATCGATGCAGCAACTGGTGGAGTCCCGTATTTTGACCTTATACGATATCTGGTTGATAAAGGAGCCGATATTACTGTTAGATGCCACGGGGTTCGTTTTTATTAGGTGCTAATAATGGCTAGGGATGTATTTTATGTTTTTTGTTAGAACGTAGTGAAACGTAGTGGAGATTGTGTGTTGCAGGCATGAAATTTTTTTAATTCCCTCTGTGTGTGATCGGCTGTAACTCGGGAACGACTTAAACCGATTTTCATGATGTTGGGCTAATTCAAACATACATGGTCGATTTAATGTATACATCCTCTAGCGTTTTTGATTTGGGGTCTGGTTCCGGGCTCAGGGGTCAAAATGTGGGTTTTTTGGCCACATTTTAGTACCCTTCATGGAAGCAAGGTTATTTTTATCGTAACTTTAGAATTTTTTCTCCGGATGGTTTTATTTCATAGTGAAATGATAAATGCCGATGCCTCTTTTTGTTTTTCGACGAAGGCTCCGGTTCTGAATTTATGGGGTTTGAGGCACGGGGTTATGGCGCCCCAGTGGTTATTCGACACAAGATTTGAAAATTTGCTCTGACGCTTTGGGCGGCTGATAAATTTTACCATTGGGATATCGGGCGTGGGAAACTCATTGCCGTGTGGTTTTTCCATTGGTACGGGGTTATGACGCCCCGTGGTTCGGTATCAGAAGTCAAAATGAGGGTTTTTCACCCCATTTTAGTACCCTTCACGGAAGCAAGGTTATTTTTATCTTAACGTTGGATTTTTTCTCTGGATGGTTTTATTTCATAGTAAAATGATAAATGCTGATGCTTCTTCTTTGTTTTCCGGTTAAGGCTCCGGTTCATGGGGTTTGAGGTATGGCACACCGATGGTTCCTCGACCCATTAGAAAATTTGTTCTGACGTCCTGCGCGGCTTAACAGTTTCACTTGGACGTTTTCGGGCATGGGGAATTAATTGTCGGTGTTGGCTTTACTCTGCGACCCATGGTTCTATGGGTACCAGGGAGTAACCGGAATTCCGGTTCCGGCGAAAATCGTGTTCCGGTTGCGGTTCCGGCAAAGGGCAAAACCATACCGGAACCGGAATTCCGGTTTAAAAATTTTGTTTGACATTTTCCACGTATTTTGCTTCATCCTGTAAACCAAACATATGTAATATATATATTATACAATGATCAAGCTCCAATACAACCAAGCAAAAGAAAAGATTAACTAACCAATTTGCCGTGTTAAACGTAAGTAGGGCACATTTTTTGAGCAGGAATGTTTCATAATAACCTGCAGGAGTTTGTTAAATCAAAGCCAGGTCGATGCTTGTAGCAGCTATTTTACACATCCAGAGGTCTGTGGGATACGTTTGAATTAAACCGGTCCAACTCGGTAACAGAGTATGGCTTACGTAGAAGTACTTAGGGTATGCTTGGCTAACATAAATTGCGTCAAGCACCCGCCAGTGCGCTTGTAAACTTGGTAAATCAGTCTAAATTGAAGTAAACTAACGTTATCTGCAACGCAGCTAGAAACTGCTTTCTTGGCAATGAACTGTATTTATTGAAACTGTGCGAGCAGCATCACAGTGTGTCTCATTTATAGCATTCTGATTAGAAAGTTATCATCATTATGATCTAACAGACGGGCACTATTTGTCCAACGCTAGCCTAAACAGTGTCTATGACCACTGATCAGAAAATTACCTTCTATCTATTATTTTCTCTTAGAATCATATAAACCAATAATTTTAAGTTTCCTACAGAAGAACATGCAACAAACGTATGTGTAGTAAGGGTAGGCGACTGGAGACAGAGCGAAAGTGTGTATTCTACGCTCCTCGCTTTGTAAGTACATTCGATTTGACGCAGTATACGTAATGGTGTATAGTGGAAGACATTTTTTGCTCTGAATGTCCAAAAACCGACATATTTGATCGATAAATAAACATTATTAGCTTCCTCAGTCTCTTTAAAGTTTCAGTAAGGCAATAATACCATCGCGATACATTAAGTTTAATGTAAAAATTATTTTTAATGCATTTTAAATCCACTATACCTTAATTTCTTCCATCATCTGTTTCACTATAATATAAATTTCAAAGACCATGTTCCGGATCCGGTTTAAATGGACGGTTCCGGTTCCGGTAAATTTCGGTTCCGGTTATTCCCTGATGGGTACGGAGGTATGGCGCCCCCTTGGTTCGGGATCAGAGGTTAAAATCAGGTTTTTTACACCATTTTAGTACCCTCTACGGAAGCAGGGTTATTTTATCCTAACATTCGTTTTTTCTCTGGTTTGTTTTATTTCATAGTAAAATGGCAAATGCCGATGTCTCTTTTTGGTTTTTCGATTAAGGTTCCGGTTCTAAAATTATGGGGTTTGAGGTATGGTACCCCAATGGTTCCTCGACCCAAAATTCGAAAATTTATTCTGACGTCCTGTGCGACTGCAAAGTTTCACTTGGAGGTTTTCGGGCATGGGGAACTTATTGCCAATGTTGATTTTACTCTACGACCCATGGTTCCATGGGTACAGGGGTATGGCGCCGCCATACGTTCATCGACCCAAAATTTTTAATTTTAGTGTTACATCCTGGTCGGCTGATAGTTTACTTGGGGATTTTGGGGCATGGGAAACTTATTGCCGGTGTTAGTTTTGTTTTAACATGTGCTGTATTGTGTGATATCCACATATAGCATATCGACGTATGCTATCGAGAGCTGATTGCCTGTGCATGCAAAAGGCGTAAGTACACCTATGCTTCAATACGTTCTGCAATCTCGATAGAGTTACTAGTTTTATCGTCGCTTATAGCATGATTGGAGTCATTGTTGTATCTATTTAAATTTTGCAGTTCGGTTACAAGTGTTAATTTTTATTATCGGTTTTTAACTCTTAGCTGATTTCTACCCTCATGCTTGGATATATATAAAATTACTGGCTCGCATGACACAATTTGTTTTACAACATGGTGATTTTACGGTTTGTCATGAATCTAAAACTCAACTTTGATAAAATTTAAGTTTTTGAAAAGTTTCAAGTTTTTTGCCGCTTTAGTGCGAACACCTGGTTTGTTCTTTTGTCAAGTAGGTTCACGATCGTAAAATGAATGAACGCGAACAAATAACAATTTTCCCTTATATACGCGTGCACGCTTTGCGATGCAGCAACGCGTATACGCTCTTTACAGTTACTGTTTTGCGATTTAGCGTCGCATTTTGCTGACCGCGTATACGTGAAAACGCGATTATCAACTGCGTTTTTTCTCGTATGCTATAATACACAATTAGACCTTCGAACATTGCTGTCTGATTCACAATGTCATTTGATTAACGCAGACAAACGTGCGAAATGGACAGATGCATTAGTTCTAGTCGCTACTTCCGTACATTGCAGAAACACTGTTCGCGTTCACGAAAATGCGAATACCAATGGCAAAAATGTGAACGCGAATTCCTGCGCCAATCGATTCGTTTGCACCCAGCTTTAGGTTTAGAGAGATAAAACAATCGATTATTAACGGGGGAAAACGCGACATAATGTGCTGTGGTATTAGCATATTAGTTGATCAGTGGAAAGATCTTTGTGCAGCATGTTGAAAACTATATCAGCATTAGCTTCTACACTATGGTTTAACGGACTCTAATGCTAATTACATCACGATTAATCTTGAGGACCAGCAAAACGATATAAAAATCTTGGACAATAATTAAAACCTAGCAGTCAGAACCAGATAGCGCATTCTGCTATAGTGCAAATCCCAGCCAAAGCAGCAGATGTACATTACGGCATTATAACAGTTAGAGTTATCATACCTCATTACTTAAAATACGGCAGCAACACCCTAGAGCTTGCTTAATAGTAACAGTACTGTAATCAGCGTCAAATCATAATCATGAAATTGTCCGCTGTAAACAACAGTCGGTTTCGACCTCCGTTTCCCAATTTTTTCGGCCGTACAAGTCTTGCAGCAGTAAATGCAGCCACAAATGGCGTCCTCGCAATCGGTGATTTTCCTACGCATGCTGCGCAAATTACTGACCCTGGTGGACTGGCCTGTCCACGGCCCTCCAAAAAATTACCATATTTTCATGTAGTTTTACTGTCGTACAAGTTTTTTCAGACTTTAAAACGCCATTTTAGCATTAGAAAGAGTGGCAATTATTGTTTAAAAACATTTTGCATACAAACAACATAAATTTTCAGACAAAGATTTTTGGATTTAGTTGAACATGGGGTTTTCGGCCGAGTCGGGGAGACGGACATGGTGAGATTTTTAAAGTGGGTGTCCCCATCCTCCCACTGTGAACAGGCCAGGAGGAATGGATGACTTACCCTGGCCTGGAGTTGAACACAGGACCTTACGTCCAATACTCTACCGATTGATCTACTGGAATCATACTCATGTAAAACTAGCTTGCCCACAGCCCTCCGAAAAGTGAAGTGAAACTACGGGGTGGAGGGGGCATTTTCATTCTCGGAAGAAATTTCAAAGTGTAAGGGAATTAATTTTGCGTAAAAATACTAAATAGTTCCGCCTATTCATGTAGTTTTCTGCCTTGCATGTATTTTCATGCTATAAAATGACATTTTAACACTATAAATAGGCTTACAAAACCAAACTTTCAGACATAAAAAATTGGATGTTGTTGGACATGAGGGTTTCGGTCGAGTGGCGGGACGGACATGGGGGTCCCACACAGGGCAGTAGAAATTCAAGTCTGGACCAGTCGATGTACATGATTTTCAGTAATTATTTAGGGTATGGATGTACTAAGCATGGTCGAAGAATGGATGTATCTCAATAAATCTGACCTTACGCAAGATGATGTGGTTCAGTTCAATAAATTTCGCGAAGAAATTTTGTCTCTAATGAAGGCTCGTAAGTTCCCATATTTTATAGCCATAAAAATTTACAGTCACGGTCAAAATTAATTGGACCGATAATGGGCACAGATTGACGCAACTTCGTGTAGATGAAACTCTGTCTATTCGTGTCCATGCGTAAGCAAACGAAATTACATCCGCTCGCGTCCAGATGAAGTTCCAACCGTCCGCTTGCGTGCAAATTTTGGCCTGCCCCGTGCAAGCAAAATTGCGACCATGCGCGCGAAGATGAAAATCTGTTTGGTCGCGTCGCGTCTGGAACAAATTACTTCGGCCTGCCAAAATTAATATATTACAATCTGCCAAGTTTCGTTTGTTCTAAACTATCGTTTGCACCTTGAATAAACTTAATTATAATGATTATGAAATTAGTGTTCCCGGGTCCCTTGGGCTTCTGGCAATACTGGGGTCCGAGCTCAAGTTTGTGGGGAGAGACAAGGTCAATGGAAGCGATATTTTATAAACAAATTATAATACAATTATATATATCATTAATACTAGTAGCTTGTCTTATTGTCAAGATGGTGAACTCTGAGTGTAACATAGGTGATTTATAAAGATGTACTCAGCTATATTGGGAATTAGATTACAAATTACAGAGCGGCCTAATATCAGTCACGTTGCTAGAATATTATAAAACATATATAACCGATTATTATGCTCGCAGCGTCCACGTACATAGAGGACCCATTGCTCTACAAAACGGATCCAAAACACCCATATATCTCGAGCGGTTGCAGTAATATTACCATTTTCATGTATTTAGGGTTCCATGGGTTCATTGAAAAACCATTTTTAATACAACCCAGCAACGTAAATAGTGATAATAGCAACACACATAACAACTACGTAGAGTATGAATTGTTCTACAAAATTAGACCAAAACTCTTTTATAGCTCGAGCTGTTGCTGGGATATTACCATTTTCGTTTATTTAGGGTTCCGTGGGCCCATTGAAAATCCTTTTATACCCAATCCTGCAGCGTAAATGATGACAATAGCAGCATAGCATACAATTTGCAGCTACATAGAGGACGAACAATAAATTGTGCTATAAATGAGACCAAACACAACCTTAACCTGTAGTGGTTGTGCAGATATTATCATTTTTGCATGTTTATGCCCATTTTAAAACCGGTATGACCCAAATCCTACACCTTAAGAAAGCCACGTAGCAAAGCAGCCTTATAGACGCTTATCTCCTCTACAAATAAGCAATTTGACTCAGATATCTACACCTGTATTCGACTTGCAATAAGTAACGTGATTTTGTGGACCCTTTCGGGACCCTGCCTAGATAGTTGACAAGCTTTTTCGAAAGGAAAATACGGTAATCGGGCCTTGCGCTTAACTAAATTGCGCCTAACAGATAACGATTCCAAGCTTCTAAATAAACTATCGCGCGAATCAATCACCCCAGCTAAAGTAGACTTATGTATTGCACCCTAAAAACCAGTAAGGACCATTGTCAATAATTTCACCATGGTGTCACGGTAGTAAGAATTTATTATTCGGTTCGCCCGTATGACTCACGACACTCAGAGTTCAGTTATGGTATATGTTACATCATAGGGAATAAATGTTGCAGTGGTGGGGGCGTAAATTCTGGCGAATGACGAATTTTTTGGAAACTCACTTTTCCCGAAAAGACAGGTGTGTATTTTCACTCCGCCTGAACACATGTAAAAATATGTTTAGGGCCTGCCGAAACAGCTGGTTCACAACGAAATGTACATCAAAATAATGTAAACAATATTGTTAAAATGACCCGGCGGAACGGGTTAGGCCCCTGGCTGGGAAAATCTTTGCGTCAATGTTGCTTCATTCTATGACTTGTATATGGGTAACAAATGCCAAAATTTGCTAAAATATTGCACCTTACGTTCCTGCTTGACAAAAATATAACGCGATAAAAATTAAAATTTAATGGTACACTTCGACGGTGTGGCAATATAGCCAAGCTCCTTAGCGGTCCTAGAGAGCAACCCCGTTCTCCGTCAGTATTACTGCTTTTATGACATAGATGAGTGTCAGAATTTGCTAAAGTATGATGTTGGGAGATAAAATTTATCGGGCCAAAATTGAAGATTTAAGGGTTCAAAATTGGAGAAAAGTAGCGGTGGCTGGACACACATAGCATAGCGGAACCCCGATAAATGGAGTAGGTAATTTTCAATGCATCATCTTTAGCCGATGTCAAAACTAAGCTTCACTGAAATTACTATATCATGTTGGTTGTATGCATATAATTTTATTGCAGTGGCTGTCAGAAATAACTTACTGTTGGTTTCTCGATTGTTGTACCAATGTTCGATGATGTCAGCTAAACGTGATTCAACGTGCTGTACAAGTATACAACGTCAAGCAAATATTGTTAATATGATAAGAATGTTAATTTTCTTAAGAATGCATTCGAAAAAACGTATTTAGTCGACAATTTATTACAAAATTTTCTATGTTCGCTCGATGACGTCAATCATTTCTGGTTGGGACTGTGTGCGAATTTTCACATGGGATAGGCGGCCTCCTGCAGCTGTTTGCATTTAGACACAATACTTGCCGTCAGCATAATAATTTCGTTCGTCCACGTGATTTTGGTTTCGAGGATAGCTTGTCCATTGCAGACGGCCGTTGACATTCAGTTCTGTCGAAGATCTTGCTGTGTTTAGAAATTGTCATTCGTTAAAGATGTCCTCAAACGTTTCGTCTGCTGTTCTACAGAATCGACAAATTGGTGCTTCAGGAGATTCTTCATCCCGGCTAATAAAGTTGCAATAGCTGTTCAGCGCCAGAGATTTCACGCCCACACGTTGTTAAGATAGGATCACCCACTGTTTCCTCGCTAGGCCTGCTGCTTTTTCGACGGCACATATTTCGCCAGGTCAAACGTTGATTTTCGCTCTGATTCCCAGTTCTGTTTGAAAGCGTTCTTCAAGGATAGTGTTGTCGCTGGGTAGTCCACAGATTGTTCGTCCTGCACCATTTTAGAGCCTTCTCTCTCCAGCATGTATGCCACTTCATTGAGGTCCAGTTCGCAGTACCTTGACGCACCCATTGCAGGTCTTCCGTAGTCAAGATTATCTTCCCCAGATGCCATTTGACATTTTCTCTGTCTGCTTCCTTGAACCTGCAGCCAGTTTTTTGCATCGCAAATTTTGAGTCTGTTTGATGAGACAGATGTTCTGGTCCATTTCTTCCTACTGCTGCGTTTTCTGAAGAAGCGATTCCAGTGTTTAATTTATTGCCACTAATTTTGTCCTGTGGCTGCTCGAAATCCGTACAGTTGGCTTTCGTAGAAGTCTAGATTCGTCTTTCGCCAACTCAAGGATATCAAGACCTCCGAAAGTCGTCCCGCCTGTTGCACAGCCATCCGTCCGTACAAGCCGTTTAACACCGGGAGCTGATATTTCAGCCAACGTTTCCATTGCTGGTTTTTTTGCAAACTCTCGGATTCTCAGACTTTCTCATGCTGTTTGGCAGGTCTTCGTTGAAAACAGCGTTCCATCAGTATCCCACGGAGGAAACCGGAACGCTTCGAATTCTTTCCTGCTGTGTCCACGCAATCTAATGTTTTCAGAAAGGGCTCTTGCTGCACCTCTTCGTTGCGCGCGTTTCAGTCTTATGTGGCTTCCACGGTAATGCTCTTTCTCGGGTTAGACAAAGGCAGGCGAAGTGATTTTGCGAAAGTGCTAGCTATCAGTGCTGCCGTCTGCGTTTAATCAGAGGAAGGTTCTACTCCACCTGGACTATATCGATTTTGGTCCTGGTCACACCTGTCATGATTCTTTTCGATCTGTGTCTGGGAGCAGCGAGGACGGTATGCTGCGCAACCACTTTATGTCACAGAACGTACTATCACCAGGTAGATAATCCGTGGGCCATCGCGATCGGTCCCCTAAGATTTTCCTGCCAGAGCTCTCACAGAGTTGCAGCATTGCTTCATTTTCCTGCAGATACCTGAAAACTTAATTAAAACAATTATAGTGTTATACGGGATTGTGGTTCTTATCTTTGTTTCACTTTGTATCTTAGAAGATATAAATATCATGTTTTCAATTACTTGAACACTATTATGACACTAATCCAACTAAAATAGCACGGACATCTACTAAGTGAATAAAAATTTTACTAAACCAAAAGCAAAGCACTGTATATTTTTGCGTTGTTGAAGCGTTAGAAAGTGAATCCGGGGAACCCATGATACAACGGGTTAATTGTATCTGGTGCAAATAACCACTATAGTCCCCTATATACCAAGAATTTCAAACATATTGTATGTACAATCCAAAGGAAAAACTCTCGTTTGGGAGGGGCATGTGTCATTTCATTTGACTTCTGTAATTAACACTAATTTGGTTTAAAATAGCCGAATTTCACGGTTTAGCGCTGTCCAATTATCCCCTTGTTTCTAAATTACGTGAGCAACGCAGGTCGGGGAATATGCTCTATTCTAAAATTAGCTCAACAAAAAACGCGCTGAATTAAATGCAAGATGATACGTCCACATTTTTTATTTATTCGTTAACACCTCATTTGTCTACACAAAAGATTGGACAGCTTATGTTTGATTAAAAATCGTTATGAGTTATATTTTCCAATAACAAAGCTTAGTTCGACCTGATAATTAAGTTTTATAATAGTAAAATATGTCTGCAATAAAAATAGACAGATTAACTGTGATTCGGTCACATATAGTGGTACTACGCTGTATATTGGCTATCTGTAAGACCGATCATTTGTGTTCCCTAAAATAAACCTCTAAAATGACAATAACATGTACAATTGAAAATAGACGACGTACACAAAAGTTAAAAACCAACAAAGCGCGTAATAAATTGGCATGTTTTCGTTGTGCCCCAGATTTGTTTCCTGCTGCTGTTTTAGATAGATAGATAGATATACTCGAGGATAGGGTTACGATTTTCTAGGTGAGTCTAATGCGAAAGATCCTTTCTAGAACACTAATAATTGTGATTACGCACTTTTACTATTGCACTAAGAATTCCAAAAACTACGAAAAAATCGTAGCAGTTTCTCTATGGGACATGCTATCAGATCATCGATACTAAGTTCTTCTTTTCCTGTAAAGGATTTCCTCAAAGGCTTGAGTCTTTCACAGTGCATCATTAGGTGTCCAGCTGTTTCTTCGCTAGATTTGCAGTATCTGCACACGCTATCTGTGGTCAGCCTTAAAGTCTTCATATGTTTTCCAAAGGGTCCATGACCTATTAAAAAGTGCATCGCTACTCTCATTCGGTCCACGCTCACCCTCCACAGATACTTTGCTCTTTTGGGCTCAATGTTGGGTGTACACATGTTCGACTGCCTGTACTTGCGGCAGTTATGCCATATGGTGGAGTGGATCATAATGATTCTATCCTTAATGGCATTTTTCAGATGACTGCTGCTTACAGGAAAGCACGGTTCAGGTCCAATAAAGCATGCGTTTGACCCTTGGCGTGCTAGTTCATCGGCTCTTTCGTTGCCGCCATAACCAGCGTGGCCTCTAATCCAGCCGGTGTTAAGATGATTTCGATGACTTTATCTATTGAAACTTTTTACGCAGTCCATGACTATAGAAGATTTAATCTTTAGATTCTCAACTGATCCAATTGCCGACGTACTGTCCGTGAAAATTCCTATGTGCTTGTTCCTCATATTTTTTCCTAGGAGTTCTTTTGCACATCCAAAGTCCACATCGAAAGTGCTGTTAATTCTGCATAAAAGACTGTTACGTACTGATCCAACGGGACAGAGAATTGAGTTCCTCCTATATTAATTCCTGCACCACATTTCACAGAGTTGTGCTGTACAATCCTTGAACCGTCTGTAAAACAAACAATATCTAGATCTCTCGTTGCTTTGGTAGAGTAATGTTTTACATTCCATTTTTTAGAATACTCTAGGCATAGATGCTAGTTTATTAAATCCATTCAACGATTCCTGTAAAAGATTTGTTGGATCCATCATGCTTGATGGTTTCCAAAGACATAAATCTTTAAGCCTGTAGAAATCGTTCAGTGCTATTTCTTCCACTACCAGCTCTATTGGCGTGATATTTAGAATAGCCTGAATCCCATATAGTGGTGTGGAGCGAAAGGTTCCACTAATCATTAAACATGCTAAGCGATGAACCTTCTTCATTTTCTCCCTATATGTTGACAGTTTAAGTCGGTGCCACCAACAAACTGCCGCATACAACATAGAAGGTAGGACAACTATTCTATACAACTTATAGGTGTAGCTGGCTTTCATCCCCCAATTACACCCTAGAAATCTTTTAATTGCAAAAAGCATACGACGAGCTTTTGTGCATGTGTTCTCTATATGGTTTTTCCAACTGAGCTTGCTATCCAGAGTTACGCCCATATATTTTACAATTGTAGACCTCGGGATCTCCGTTCCATCTATGTTTAGAACAATTTGATCAATGCATTTGCGTCTTGTTGTAAAGACAATACTTTGACTCTTTTGTGGGTTAATCGACAACCCTCTGTCTTACACCATTTGTTCAGTCTATCGATTTTTGAATCCTTCTCATAGACGTTTCCAGTTCTCTCGAGTGATATATTAAAGCGAAATCGTCAGAGTAGGCTATACACTTCACTCTTGATCTATTCAGGGTCCACAATACCTTGTCCACTACAAAGAGCCAGAGGAGTGGTGACAACGCTCCCCCTTGTGTGCAGCCACGACTGGCACTGACTGTCTGCCTTGAGTTTCCAAATTCAGCAGTGACAAGTCTACTGACAAGCAGGTTGTCTATCCATCTGCAGATTACATCAGGGATACTACGTTTCCTGATGCTGCTGCTTCTTGTACTGAATTTTGTGCTGTCAAAAGCACCCGATATGTCAAAAAAGGTTGCAAGAACATAGAGACCATTAGCTATCCCGTCTTCCACGATTGATGTAACAGACCGGATAGCCGTGGCTGTACTTTTGCCAACATATATGCGTGCTGATTTGGGTGGATCCCTCTGTTTTTATTGGGATTCAGTCTGAGGTAGCCATCCAGTATTCTCTCAAGTGTTTTCAGAAGAAAAGAAGCGATTGCTTTTATTCTGTTTGGCCAACGAGCCTCAAAATTTCTTCCATGCGTTGCTTTATTTTAATTCAACTTTATCCCTGAACTCTGTCTGGATGCGTTTAAATTTGTTCCACGTTCTGGAGTCCTGGTATCTTATAACCATTCTGTAAGTTTTCCTCAGTTTTGCCCTCACTTGCACTAGCTCTCTATCCCACCAGAGATTCGAGTATTTTGTTTCTTGAGCTCGTGGGCAGTTCTCCTCTGTAGCTTTAGTGATCATACTTACCAGAGTGGTCACTCTATCTTCTAGCTCTTCGGCTGTATCTATGCTTTTGTTTAAACCTGCTAAATTTTCTTTCGCTATGTCAGTCAGGCTTGACTGAAACCTAACCAGTTCAATTTCCTTGTGTTAGTTCTTTCTTTCATTGTCAATGATTCATCTGTGATAAGATTCATAGTGATCAGTTTGTGGTCAGATCCAGAGCACCATGTATTCACTGTCCTGTCTTTTATATGATCATATGTACTGCTTGACGCAAGAGTGGTGTCCAAGACTTCCCTTCTGTTTCTAGTGACAAACGTTGGTTCCGTTCCTAGATTAACTATGTTAAGTCTAGTAGGAGACAAGTACTCCTCCAGGTCAGCACCTCTTTTGTTCGTGTTGGTGCTCCCCCATACTATGTTGCAGTGTGAGCATCCAATCAAGATCTCTAGATTGTTGTCCTTGCTATGTACGGTAACTTTACAAATGTCCATATTTGGACGACCTCCAGGTTCATTATATGGACAATAGATCGATGCAAGACACAGTTTTATGTGTCTCCCGTTCACTGTTACTTCAATACTAATTGCTGAGCAGTCATAGTCTGTTATAGCGTCTATAAATTTGCAATGTATGTCAGAAGAAACATAGATTGCACTTCTAACCCTATTAATTGTTGAGTCACATCTTACGTTTACAGCCGTTCAACTTGGCCGGTTGGACGCCCGTCAGGAAGGGTTCCTGCAGTAGTGCAACAAGAGGTTCTGAGTTTGCTCGAATGGTGCTTTCAAGTTCTATTTTGCCTAGCTTGGAGTGCTGGAAGTTCATCTGTAAAGTGCTGGAAGTTCATCTGTAAAATTTTTATGCTTTTCCTAGCTATCATTTTGATACTTGGATTGCTATTCTTTGATGCCTGATCTATTGGTGACTTGGTCGGCCCCTGGGTCCTGACCAGGATTTCCATTGTCAGGTCCGTGGGCTCTTGGCCAAGAGGTACCAATGTTCTGTCTGATCGTGGGTCGAAAAACACCGCACGTATGTTAGTTCATACCGCATACGGCCTCCGTTCAGGATCATTCTCTCACGGATTTTGGAAGGTACTCTGAAGCCGAAGAGACGCCCAAATTGTTTGTGTATATTAAAGTATGGGATCCAGCTGTTCACGTTGAATTCTGGTGGGTTCCTACTGGTCAGTTTTCTTTTAATCTCTTCAGGATCTGCTGGTGGCACTTTATCCCTTCTGTTGAATATGAAGACCACAATTCTTTTGGTTTAGTTCTTGTGTCGGAATGACTATTGTTTCCGGTTCTCCTGGTAGAGAATTCCAGCTCTGTACAAGATTCTTGAGAAAGCCTAGGGTATTCTCGTCATTACACGTGACGTGGTAATGACCTTGGGCAATACCCGAGTCCTCAAAGTCAAGTGATTGACTGTTCTCGGCACTTTCGACAGCGTCAATCATACGACTGTCGAGTTCATTGGCTTCACCAGCCACAATTGGCAAGAGAGCGCCGTCACATTTCTTCACTATAACGACGTCGAGTGCGGCTAGAGCAACTTTTCTATACGAACCAACGCGATTGGGTGCTTCAGAGCTCTTTTTATAGAGCTTCGGAGCACCATCCGGGGTTGTACCTTCTTGCTCCAGCGTTCTTTTTGGGATCTTCTCTTTTCGGCTCCAGATTGGGCGTGTCCTTTCTGGGCTGGGGTCTTCGTTTTGCCGGATTTCTGAGCCTCATCTGAGATGGATTTATTTCCTCTAGCCCTCCGCCGTGCAAAATATTCGGCTCTTCCCAGTTCTGTTAATTTCAATCCAATCAGTTGATGTCTCCCCCCTGTTGCCAGATACAGCAGAGACACCAGCTGTTGGTTCTAGTTCAATTTGTTCAAATATTTCGCTGATGCTCGTATGGGCATCAGCAGATTCTTGACTCTCGTCGCACCACTTAAAGAGACCCATCTGGTGGCGGGGCTGTTGTTGATGCTGTTTCGGTTGTCGCTTGACCCTCCGATGGCCCAACCGTGTAAACCTAGGAGGGCGTGGATGTCGCTCTTCAACGCAAGGGCCCACCCACTGTACCCTTGGCCACGTTCCCTGGAGATTGTGAGACCCCATTGCCAGGTATCGTGGCACTATTATTGCTGCTATTCATACATAATCATCTGAAACAAGAAAATAAAATAAATTGAATAATCTGGGTGAGGGATCTGGTTCCCGCCCTTTAATAGATTACGAATGACTTAGTGATTAAGTAAAATAAGTAAGGTTAAAATACGTTATAAAGGTAATAGGTAAGTAAAATAAGTTAAATAATTCTTTAATTATTGGTGGGTTGCAAGTCATGGCTGGGAGTACCATGACTTGCGGGACTGGTCCACGACAGCTTATTCAGAATCACCGTTCAGTCTTGGATCATCCTTATTCGCTGCTAACCTACCAACTGTGCGACGCACGAGAAGATAGGCCGTTCCTTTATCCGCCACCTGAGGACGCGCCTGGTAACTAGCCCAAACTGCTGCTGTTTTTCTGTTAGCAATTAGATAAAAACAGGTATAGTACAGTCACTACAAAACATGAAAATACCTTTGCTTGTAGGCTTAACAGCGTGATTGTGATTTCATCATTGTGGTCGCTAAAACCGTCAAAATTCGTATTGTCCATAGTTTTTTTTCTTAATGACGATAGTAACCTGTGAACATAAATCATTAACCCCAGTGTTGAAAAATTGAAGGTAAAAAATAAATGTAGAACGTGATGCAAGAAAGATTAGTTATACTAAAAACAAAGGAAAAACTGGTTTTAACCCGAGTCTCCATGATTATGCACTGACATAAACATAACGCGTGTTAGTCTACCGGAAAACTAATATTCGTAAACGAAAACGAAGCACCAAAATGTATTTTACACCAGGTAAACACATCATTAAAAATAGCGTGGCCGACACTACTATGCATTGGTAATGAAAGCTTTAATTTTTATAACTCAGATTCAGATATCGGAAATTATACTGACATGCAGAACATGAGAAGTGACCTTATTGCTTATTTACAGAATCATGCGCCCGTCTACTCGAAATATTTGTACATACGACATGTCGTATTTAACTACCTTACATACGACATGTCGTACGTAACTGTTACACCCCCCTCGCAACTGAAATTTCGGACCTTGCCCATGTATGTTTCAAATCTATAATGAAATGTAAAACCTGCTGGCAGGCAGTTAAAATATAAAAATTTTGCGGGAAACACTAGCTACTCTAAATTTTTGCAGTCTAGATGTGTTACTATTACAATTTTAGGTAGATTTCAACGTTTGCGTTAACGACTGATTTAAATTCAAAAATATATTTCTTTTCTTGCTATTGCACATTGTTGGTGTAACAGTTGCTGAATTTCAAATTGTACGCTGGCCGTGTTCAATGAGAGAAGTTCGCTACGGCGATATCGAATTGCAAAATGTGAAGATTAGATAAATTTGAACAAAGATAGAAGTTCGTTATATCAACGTATACATAAAATCTCGTAGCAAATGCAGCTCTGTGTCTGTCTATTGTACACTTGCTGCGTCTATCGCACTATGTTTAGTTTATGCTATTTGCTTTACATGAAATGGATTATATTTATAAAAGAAGATATGTGAGTCTACTAGTGTCCGAATAATTAGGAAATTATGAAGAAATAATGATACAGATTATGCGTCGCAATCAATACATGACTTAGTGGGACAAAATAACAAACAAACATAAATTTATAAAAATGTTGCAGAAAGAATATAATAAACTACTAAACATCTCAAAGTTTGCCAGGATAATGATATAAGGTGCACAGAACAGGGATTCCGAAAAATTAATTGGCCAACAATTAATTGGACCAATTAATTGATTGGTTGCCAAAAAATAATTGCATAATTGATTGGCTACCGTCCAATTAATTGCAATTAATTGTGCAAAAATAATTTGATTTGGGCAACGTTGCACTTGTCATTTTGCCAACGTCGGATTGCAAATGTGTAAATTTGCATAGTTGTTTTGCAGATTTTATTAGCAAATTTAGTACGATTCAGTAGATTATCACGTACTACGTATTGGCTAATTCGTATATCATGGCCTAAGCAGTTTCCAATTGCGCAATTGTGGCGAAGTATTTCCACCAACCAGATGTTGACGAATCTCCTAATTTGTGGATTTGCAAATGCAAGAAAAGTCTTACACAGAAAAAGGGATCTGGATGGACGAATCTTATGAATGACATACGCAGTCAACATCCGGAGTATAAATTGACAGCGTCGAATCAATCTTAATTAAGTGTGTATTTCGGCGGAAGCTCCGAATCTCAAGCTGTATATACCAAAGAAGGCCTCAGCTGCATATGGGTGGCTGGAGTGGGTTTGTGTTGGACTGAAGCCCTTCAGTTTTGTTGAGGATTGCTTGACGAGAAAATACACGAATTTGGCTAAAATCTCTGTTGAGACGCTGAAAAAGTATCTCGAAAAGGTAACTGTTGCCGTCGAGAGCAAAATATCGGAGGAGTTACCCCAAAAGTTTGCAATAGCGCTCGACGGATGGACAAGTGGCTCTACCCACTTTGTTGGTGTGTTTGCTTTCTACTCTAATGTACAATTACCACAGAAAGCTCTGTTGGGGTTTGCGCCACTGTTGACAGAAGAACAGTTAGGAGCTGAACAGCATTATGACTTTATCAAGTTCGTTCTAGGAGTCTTCAATAAAAACGTTGAGAATATAGTGACCATTATTGGAGACAATGCTCCAGTAAACCGTGCACTTGCAGACATGTACAAGGTTCCGCTAATTGGGTGCGCTTCACACAAGTTTAACTTGGCTTTGAAGCCAGAACATCTTCCTGTACACACAGTGGAATCCTGTCCAGAAACCGATGATTTCGCGACCGCGGTACTGAGCAAGAAGAGGCGCACTGTTTCACTGCAGCCGAAGTCAAGGTATATAGATTGCCAGTTTATATTGCCGACCTCAAATCATTTAGAACGGTTGTTTAGTCGCGCCGGCTATCCGTTCAATGACTATCGCAAGGGGCTCTTACCAATAAATTTGGAAATACAGCTGTTCCTGAGCGCAAATAAGCGGTTTTGGAGTGAAGAATTAGTTGCTTCAGCAATAGCGTAAAACTTTTCGTCAACATATTTTTTCTTTATCATGTTTTTAATTGGTCAAATTTTGTCTAGTATTATTTACTGTTTTATCTCCTTTAAAGTGTTCTTGTAACAATGTTGTGTTCCGGTTTATTTTGAAAGTTAATTTTAAAAAAGGAGCAAAAATAAATGCACAAACACTGGACATCTTTTGGCACTAAATATAACAGTTTTGGCATCACTGATGTGTGGGTTTGGTGTATTTTGTCCAGCTCGGATACAAAAACCAAAGAATTCAAGAACGTCCACCTAATAAACGAGTAAGTGGGAAATAATATTAATAATAATAATAATAATACCTAATAAATAAATGATAATAAATTCTTATATA
>JASANE010006014.1:0-10676 GCA_030248225.1 Trileptium ribeirensis | reverse complement strand
TTGGTACCACTGATAAATACTATTTGAAATTACTCTGAGAATTACTTGTCAAAATGAGAAACAACACCCATACACCTCGTGTCGTTGCGGAGATATTATCATTTTCGTGTGTGTTAGGTTCCATGTGACCACTGAAACACTTTTTGAACCGGCCCTGCAGCGTAAATAATGACAATAGCAGCACATCATCTGCGGCTACAGAGGATTAACTGATCTATATCTTGAGCGATTGCGGAGATATTACCATTTTCGTGTACTATGGGTCCCATGAGCCCCTAAAAATTTTTTTGACCCAATCCTGCAGCGTAAATAATTTAATCGCAGCATACAATTTTAAGATACATAGAGGATGAATTACTTAGCAAAATTAGACTAAAAACATTCATATACATAAAGCGACTATTTTATGGGTCCACTTTAGACCCTGTTTTGACCCAAATCTTACATCCTAAGAGAACGGCATAGCAAAGCTTTAGATACAATCTTTTAGAGGTTTACTTGCTCTACAAAATGAGTGTACTAAATAGCTGCTCTGCTTATTGATCTATATATAGCACGATTTTTGGGCCTCTTGGGAACCCGACACCAACCCCTTTAACACGCTCTTTTCGGGGGACGTTGGGATCGATTTTATCACCAAACTAAAGGAGACAAATAGAGATTTCAAGCTTTCATACGAGCTATTGCGCGATCAATCTGCCCAGCTAAAGTTGAGTTATGCGGTTCACACTGAAAACCCAATAGGAGACATTGTCAAATTTTAAGCTAGCCAGCCGTCACAGCTACTAAGTATTTCTCACTTTGCTCGTTGACTGACTCCGAAATCAATAAAGATTTACACGCAGTGATCCAAAAAATGAAATCAAACTCCTGGAAATAACACAAATTTGACTGATTTATTGGACAAATTACATGGACTTTATGGGATAACTACAAAAAATTCTTCCAAAAAAACTTACACCATATTGGTCGCCTGGAACTCCAGCGGCGGAAACAGCAGCTGCAGCCATTCCAGTTAACCCTGTATATAAATCGCCGGCTGCACCAGCCGTTGTAGGGCTTACTATACCTGGAGGCAAACCGTAGCCTGAAATATATATGCATCAAATCTCAAATCTAATACAAAGCAAATCACTATACATACAGCATCAAAAATATCAAGGCGTACAGCATTCATCCTTTTATTCGTTAAAATGTTTAGTTCCATTCTGAGCTTTGATTTCAATAATACCTCAAAAATTTTAACTTTAAAAAATTATGGTGACAATGGCACTGCTAATATACCAAGAAGCAGATATAGAGTATAGCAACATAACGATTCAGGGATTGTCAAAACTGCCGATTTTTTCGAAATTTTTGGAAACGAAAAAATAGCGCAACATCGCTCACAAAGCGTGATTTAACATTACAAAGTATATCCTGTGACCTTAACGACTGTAATGATTGTAAACAGAATGGTGCATGTCTTTCATTTTGTGCACTTTAGTTTGGCCTGGGGGTATTGACAAAAATAGCGGGAATTATCTCGAATAGACAAAGGAAAGCGAAGTCGTAAGAATCCGACAGCAGCCAATTTATAACCCTAAAAGGTTGTCATATAGAGAATACTACCAACAATCTATAAATAAAAAAACAACACATTTATGAATCCTTAACAATTTTAGAAATTTTACTACTATGGCTGCATTTTTTGACCAAAATCGCCGAAACTTTTTTCAGTAAATAAAATCTTTTACCAACTGGTCGACAAACAAATTAAAATCATAATAAGCACAAATATCTAAATCAGTTGTTCCCAGAACCAACGCTATTTACCAGGCATTCCTTGAGATTGCGCTTTTTGTGCAGCATGTTTCGCCGCGTACATATTAGCTTCTTCTTGTGCTTTTGCAATATTTTTCTTATAGCGAATACGTTTGTTTCCAAACCAATTTGAAACCTAAAAAATGTGCTAATCTTCTGAAGATATTATCTGCATATCCCCACAAATGTGTTCGCTGTAGCAGTATAATTGCGTTTGCAAATATCACTCTGACATAAATTAAGGTTATCCGAAACTCGGATACGGAAATACATCCCACAAAATAAGGAAGCACAAGCATATACAGTATTTTTCGCTTACTACTACACCAACAGCAAATACCACATTAAAAGGTTGAATTCTTCGTCATACTTTGCTCCGTTTAGCTAGTATCTGAATATTAAAGTACCACGCTTTTGTACCTGCACACAGGTACTAGCCATTTGATACAACAATTAATACGAATCAAAATGTTTCCATAATATCAATAATCGGTTCTATTTTTACGAGACTTGCAGATCATTTTAAAAAAGTTCGAATTAAATACTTCAATATCATTGAAGATGTTGTTTATTTAGAACTGAGCTGAATTTTTAATTTTTATTGAGGCGACAAAGACATGTTGCGACACGTATGGTCGCTTACCTGCGATACGGTAATGCTACATTTCCGTGCGAGCTCTTCCTTTGCTTCGTCACTCGGATACGGATTACTCAAATGCGAATAGAAATATTCGTTGAGAACTTCAGTTGCTTGTTTGCTAAAATTTCGCCTTTTACGCCTAAAACAAAGGAACTATAACAGATAAACGATTCGTAAAAAATAAAATTACTAAAGATGATCAGAAAATAAACCTCTGAAGAAAACGCAAGATTCTGGTGCATCGAAAAATTGACACAACACTACTCCTATAAAAACAAGGCAAGGTATCCGATCAATTATCAAGGAATACGATGACGTCGCTGCTATAGGGCACCACATTTAGATGCTCCATGCCAGTTCCTGAAACACAAGCATTTATAATATAAACGCAATTGCAAGGACAAAATCATCGACACTGTCCACATATGGAACGGGTGACAAGAGAACCAAAAGTTTGTTCAGCAATTCTGAACAACGTAATACAGTATGATTTGACTTCAACTTTCCAACTCCTAATCACGTATTAGATTTAACCCTTTCACATCCGAATTAACTGATGTATCGTGCGATATTTGACAAACTCGTACCGGTGCCACGATTCGAGTCCGCGTTACACGAGCGAAAGTTACGTACCCAAATCTCTAAGCTAACTGTGTGGTGGTGCTTGCTTCATCAAGGAACTTTAATATCGAATCGATAACAACTACACACATGCAAATATACGCCAAACTCAATTAGAATAACGGTTCACAATGTGCGCTGGGCCCCTTTGTACCTAGTGGGCATTACGATTTAAAGTTTTTTTCCATACAAAATACTGCACTGTCGACAATTATATAAACACCAAAATAAAGGACAAAAGAGAAACAACGGCTTAGAATTCACTCTCTAAATCGATATCATACCAACCTTGCATCCAAAAACCGCGATCGCAAAATCATCACCGCTTCACAAGTCGACTGTTTGAGCTGAACTTGAATGGCCGAAAACTTTTTATGAATAATTTGAACCATTCGCTCAATTTCTTTCTGCGAAATCGGCCTGGTTCGACTTTGCTCACGGAGCAAATTCATTACGTGAGACGTAAATTCCTGACATGCCTAAAATAAGAACACTAGAAATAGTAAAAGGATTTTGATTGCATAAAACCGTCATTATATACCAAGGCTGGCATAAAGTGAAAAATCTTAGTACCTTAGTGTATGAAAATCATTATTAGTAACTCACATAGCGGGCACAAACGAAGAGAAAATGACAAGCTTAGGTAACCACGCCGAAGGTTGAAAATTGAGTTCCTTTGCCGTTTAAAAGTCCATAATTTTGATAAAATCCAACCTGATACTGACTTTTAGCAAATTTAAAAACTATACAGCCATTTTCGAATTTCCTAATATTCTAATAATCGAAACGATAGAAACTTTCGAAATTGTCAAAGCTCGCTCCGTTTCAACTGAGGGCGCTAGGGGGAAGGTCGTTAAAATTTCTTTTTTCCTCTGCTGCTGTCATTCATAAATAATTTTCGAATGGACGGATTTAAATGTATTTTGTTCGAGCGGAAAAGCGTCGAGGAAGTACCTTTAGCTGAACGCGAACAGTTCTGACCCCATCGTCGCGGTCAAAATGGCAAAAAAACTTGTTTTTTAAGGGTACCTTGCCAAATCTGGCCATACGGTACCACTCATTCCTAGTCCATAATTCGCGATACAAACTTAGCATTGAAAAATATAGATCATCTTACAGAATCAGCTCATCGAGAACCACAACTTTGCTGACGCTAATACTTTGTTGGATCACCGCCTGTTGCACCGTATATAGTTCGTCAACCATCTGCGAGAAATAACTATTTTTGTTTTCGTCATGATATTGCGTGTTTTTACCTTACAATGAGTGCCTATTATGTTATCAAGCACCCTGGATACAATGGTTTTACCATCTAGAGTCTAGCTTGACTATATTTACCTTTTCATAGGGTTCGAGGGATTTACGGTCGACGAACTCGATTTTAGAAATGTAGTTCATTTTCATTTGTTAGCTTATCAAGCACGCTGGATTTGACAGGAAATGGAAGACAAAATATGCCAAGCAAATATCCAAAACATTGAAACCGAAACTTCAATTCCGGCGAAAATTATCCCGAATCGGAACCGGACCAGGAATTCCGGTTACTCACTGCAATATATCGGCCTGCCAGTGGAGTTTATTAAGATAAACGTGGTTCTGCCTCGGCCAGTAGGAAAATAGTCAGACTTGTATGAATCTGTTAAAGCTTTCAGAATATTAACATCCAGTGAGTTTCTTTAAAGCAATCGTAGGGACTTTAAATGGTTTAAAGCAAGCAAGATTGAGGCAAAGTTGGTCAAACATGGCGAGGCTGTTAAGTTAAGTGAAGGAAGTGAGAGTAATGGGTAAGGGTGTTCGCGAACTCAGAACTGGTCTGTACACAGTGGAAACGGGGAGAGGAGTGGCAAGTGGCAGGGTTGGATGGTACACCACTTTCCATATCCCCATGTTCGTGAGATTTTCGCCCAGTCTTTCCCAACCACTCGGCCGAAACCCCCATGTTTAACTAAAGCGAAAAATTTTATCTCTAAATTGACGTTTACGCAAAGTGTTTTTAAACATTAACTATCACTATTTCTAGTGCTAAAACGTCGTTTCATAGTCGAAAAATACTTGTACAACAGTAAAGGTAACATTGAAAATATGGAAATATATTTTTCGAATATGAGCTCTTTGGCAGTCGCAGATTTTTGCTTTTGCTTCATCATGTATATTTCTGAAATCCGCCTTATTTGGTGTTGTGTTTTGTAATTTACAATAATACTTAAAAAAATAAAAAACACGCAGTGTCAGGTTTCGTAGTCATATGTGCTCATGGCAACTATCTTAAGATAACCTATCGTATATTTTGACCAGTATGGTCCTGACTGCTTTGACCAGTATTTAACCAACTGCTTCATGAATTAATTTACATTTCGACTATAGTTGAACAAACTGTTGCAGGACGCGAACCAGTTGCGCTCGCTAACCACTGGGCTACGACGACGCTCATACGCGAGCGAAAAACAACGCGCAACCAAAAGTAGGCTACACAACGAACTATGCCAATGAATATACTACGTAGTATAATTGTATTCAGTTAAAAGATTTCTGTACTTTGCGTTAAAACAATTTACGTCCCAGGAAATATTATTCGAAAATTTGCCGCGACATGTTTTGAGGAATATGCCACAGCCTGAACAGAAACTGTACTTATATCTTGAAAATTCAGGGATTAAATAGATTTTTTAAATGGTACCCAGTTTTTCCTGACAATTTCTAGATTCAAATAACCAATTTCAGATGACACAAACTTCCACTTTCTGTCCGAAATTAGGTATATAGTCCCGCTTACTTGAACTTAACTTGGAAACGGACATCCTCTGATAATCACGCTTCTCTCATTTACAATTAGGCTCTGGCGGCTCTCTGGGACCCACTGAGATTCCCAGCATACCAAATAATATCCGAAATTTCCACTTTATTCTGAATGAGTTATGTTATATAAATCATGAAACAGTTTTCACTAAATTAAATACTGTTCACAACAGCAGGCTTAATAGCGCACTTAGTGTCTAGGTTACACAGCAAAAAGCATCTTTTAAAGGAACAATGTTCGTTTATGCCTCAAATCCTTAATACATCATAAAATACGCCTGTAATATTGTGCATGACAAAGTCTGGTATACAGTTTTTTGTTTAAGTATAAGTTCGGAATATTAGGTTACGGTTATCCACATCCGCACATCAAAATATCCGATTTATGACAAAATGTTACACGGATATCGGGACATGGTAAATTGTATGCCCGCCCATCACTATTTTATATACACATTATATCGGTTTAGTGAATATCGATATAGGCTTTTTTATATTATACGCCCGGTATTTTTCAATATCGACCAAGCCCTATATATTTGGCCCCATGAACAGTATAAACTCTTCGTTGACACTTTGAATTAAACAGATTTTTCGTACATAACAAGGAAACAGATTCGATGAACATTGCATACAGCCGCGTGCATATTATTCTCATCTAAGTTATTAAATATTCAAAGTGTGCAATTACGTACTTGTCTTTCCTACCATATAAAAAGCAACAAATTTCAAAAATAGCTTTATTCTGACAATTCGTTCTAAAGTCTCATACTCAGCTTCCTAAATAAAAGGTGAATATTATTAAAATAGGACAACACGAAAGTCCTAATCAGCGAATTTTAAAAGCATGGTACACTTTATTTTTCCAAGGGGGATTGCAAATATCTGGTACCCTTTCCTTGGGAAAGCCAGATATACGTACGTCTACGCTATACGTCTATATGTATGCATAAACATGAACATAAACCGATACAACACTGATAAAGAGCGTTGCTCCTGCTTAATTTGGTAAAGTATTTTTATTGTTACGCTATTATAAAAAGGGCCATGCGACCGATTTCAATAAGCAGGGATATTGTCAAAGCGGCTGTGTCCAAACATGATTAGATAGACGATAAGTAGTGGATACGGCGTTAAACAAGGCTTTGTTTAAAAACAAAACAAATGGAAATATAGCAATCACCCCCATAAACATGTATGAAAATACAAGAGGACAAAAGAAGATAATGTAAGAAATATAGGAGCATCGGCATCTATACAAAACTAAATATACCTGTTCATATTTCTCCAATTCCTGATGATAAATTTGTCGTATTTGCTGGAGCTTTGCCCGATAGTCGGTATGGTCACCGGTTGCATCCGCTGAAATCTGTGCCATTTTTTCTGGTCCTGCCACGCCTTCGGCAATCAGCATATTGTCTAGGCGCATTAGCTGCGGGTCGGGTGGTTCTTGATCTTGTGTGCCGCGAAGGCTTAGGGCTAAAAAGAAAGTAAATTTTGAAAACTATTTTATACTGCAGCTTTAAATACTATTTTTATCTATCGTGAAATGATCTACTTTATCAGAATTCATGACGAGACCACTTCAACTATTTTGGTGATCAGCTAAACAAGCGTAAAGCACGCATGGATTACTGCAAAACGCTATATTTCATAAAAACTCATCATAATTGAATTTTGGGTTTGGTAAGTTTAATATTAAACTAAATCAGATGCAAATTTTAAATATCCGTAATGTCGACCGTGGTGGGATTCCAAGATATTCTTACAATGGCAATAGAATGTCCATTATGCTAAACATATAAACAAATACATAAACACTTATCAGAAAGATACCCTCTTCTTGTTCTTGTGCGGTTGCGTAAGCTAAGTTTCCAAATGATTACCCTTGTGTTTTGGCCAAAATAATGTGTAACTTCAAGAATTTAATATTCAGTTGTATTTTATTTCTATATAATTCCTAGTAACTGATAAAATAATTAGCGTTTTCGGGGTGATACATATAAAATATTTTACAACACCAGTTATGTTTAAAAATATTGAAAAATGTTCATCGTCGTTAACGAAACCTTAGGTTCATACGCGAATCAACGAGCGAAGCGAGAGGAGTTTCTACTGCAGCCCTAGGGAGAAAATCGTGAAAATTTTTTGTTTGTCGCTGTCATTTATAACTAATTTTCGGATGGATTTCGACCAATTTTTTGGTTCGATAGCAAAAGTGATGACAATGTGCTCTTTAGTTGAACGCGAACAGATGAGACATCCGAACACATCTGTTGGGTCAAAAAGGCAAACAAACGGTTTTTATGGGTTCTTTACCAAACCTGGTCATACGGACACCAGGCTTTCGCAGCACATATCGCTCAACACAGGCTTCGCATCGAAAAATGTATGTTTTCCGGTATGCAGAATACGATGGTTTGGTTATCTAGATTCCACCACGAGCATCTTTATGGGCTCTCCATTCGCTGAAAATTTTGCCAGGGGGCACGAACCAGGGGGTCTGTCTCCGAGCCGGAGGGCGCCTGATTTTGCCAGGGGACATTTGACCAAGAGAAATCGGTTAAAAATCGTGTCAAAACACCAACAAAACGTTTTTGATAGCGAGAAACCGATTTTGAAGCAAATTTTAATAAAATTTGTGAAATTTTTGGTTTCAGAACAGAATTTTAGTACAAATTTTGATCAAATTTTCTGTAATTTGGACCGGTTGGAAACAAAATTTTCCAAGAGGCGATGAACCTGGGGAGCTCAAAATTTTGCCGTGGGCACCCTTTTCTGAACTATAGCGAACCGTAAAATGCCGGGGCGACCACCCCAATTTGGAGAGACCAGGCTTATACCTTTTTAGGTACTTCCATTGGATTCAGCATCAATGAACCCGATTTCAAGAAAATAGTATACAATATGTCTTTAGTAGTTTGATACAGTGGCATCAAAGATAGTACATATAGCGGTTTTTCGGTAAGCTGAATACAATAATTTAGCTATCCAGAGTCCAGTCTACCTATTTCATACCTTTTAAATGGGTTCAGTCTCACTGAACCAGATTTCCAGAATATAGTATGTCTTCAGTTGTTTGGTTATGTATTGCGTACAGGTCGCCAATAATTGTTTATATAGGTTTTCCGGTAGGCTGAATACGATGGCTTCGTTATCTAGAGAGCAGCACAAATACTTGATGCGTTGTGATTTGATTTATGGTCGACGAGGTTTTAGGATGTACAATGGATTCAAGGTTCAACTGGTTTAGGAAGGTACGTATATACATCAAACACAGCCTGTTACAAGTGATTAAACAAAATAGCCTAAAAATGAAACCACACTCGCTTGTAAACAAACTGGGTAAAACGTTGCTTCCCTGATAATAAACAACAAATAACAAGGATACATTATGATTTATATTGAAACTATCATACAAACATCATAAAACCATGATTAAAATATCCAAGCAACGATCAAGCTAATCATAATGCTCACTTATATCTTCTGAAGTTTGAAAAAACTATTTTAACCGATGGCAACTGCATAAAATATAACACAGCGACATGCAAAATGATTTATCTACAATGTACCTAATAAATAGCAAATATTTTTCTAGTAAACAGTCATAAGGCATTTGACCAGCGGGCCATATGGCACATACAGTTTTATAACAGCGGATGTCCTCACCAGTTTTTTCTTTAATTTCACACAAAACTTCGAACAACGCTGGACGCATGCGATGGCAATTTAATTGATGCTTCCTACAGCAAAAACAATAAACGTGCTATATAGACGTAAATCATGGCAAACTAGCAATTTAGCAATTAAATGTAGTTCCAAATCGAAATATCTGATAAGATTGATTAGCCGCTGCGTTGTAGGTCTTAGGTATTGATAGACAGCATGCAGGAAGTGGCTCGAATTACGTGTTGGTTTCAGCGAAAATCGTATTGTGATTACAATTCCGGCAAAACCACATCGGATAATTTGTCTACATGCCGCTCTAATTGTGGTGCAAACATACGTTATATACATATATATATTCACAGGGACCAAATTCCAATACAACCAAGTAAAATTATGCAGGCGTACTATAAACGTTCTGATCAAAAGGCTATAAATGATACTAACTGTGCGGAGCAGTATCAGCGTGTCTCGTTTATAGCATTCTGTTCAGAAAATTATAACATGATTTCAATTTATTATTCTTTTAGAACCAGATAAACCAATAATTTCTATATTCCTACATATAAAGAAATTATTGGTAACGGAATAACATGACCAACGCATGTCTAGTAAAGGGAGGCGATAGGAGATAGAGCGAAATTATCTAGTCTAGGCTTAATGGGTTGCAGGCAAATTCAGTACTGCACGGTTCAGGAATATAACAAATGGCTGTACGATGGTAGCATTTTCTTGCGTTGGTGGAGTATAACAGCAAACGGCATCTTGATCAATAAATAAACATTAGCTTCCTCAGCCTTTTCGAAGTCCCAAAAAGGCTATGTCATCGCAATACAAAATTTATTTCTCCACATTTTAATAAATAGTATAAACCTTCATTTCTTCCTTATTTGTTTTATTACATATATAACAGGGAGTAACCGGAATTCCGGTTCCGGCGAAAATCGTGTTCCGGTTGCGGTTCCAGCAAAGGGCAAAAACCATACCGGAACCGGGATTCCTGTTTAAAAATTTTGTTTGAAATTTTCCAAGTTTTTTGCTTCATCCTGTAATACAAACGTATGTAATATATATTATACATTGATCAAGCTCCAATAATGCCAAGCAAAAGAAAAGATTAACTAACCAATTTGCCGTGTGAAACGTA
>JASANE010006013.1:0-39772 GCA_030248225.1 Trileptium ribeirensis | reverse complement strand
ATTTGGATAGTATATAAATCGTCATTATTCAGGCACCTTCAGTATCACAACAATGGCGCACCCATCAAAACGTTTTCGTTCCAGAGCAGCTCCATTTGCAGATATTGACAATTATCATACTAAAAACGAACTCGATCTCTTTTCAGCAAAACCGATTCAAAGCGCTATTGTTAGTTCAAACTGGGTTGACATCCGACCAGCTAATACACTTAACGAAACAACGTCGATTAATTTCTATGTTCCGGGAAGTGAAGAAGAATTTTTGGATCCTGTCTTTTATGTCAAGATTTCAGCGAGAATTTTATCGAGTGCAGACAAACCACTTGCAGCAGACTCAGAAGTAGCTCCAGTTAATCTGTTTGCGCACGCTATGTTTAAACGAGTCGACGTAAAAATACAAGACAAAATCGTTTCTACGGCAGCAGATAACTATCCCTACCGCATATTCATTGAGCGCTTACTAAATTTTGGTACGGAAGCAAAAAATAATCAGTTAGCGTCAGAGATGTTTTATAAAGACACTGCCGGTCATGTCAATGCAGTGGATGCCAAAATAAACTATGGCTATGCAAGGCACTGACAAATGGTTGCCGGGAGTCGTAACCTTGTTATGTATATTCGTCTATCTACCGATATTGCCACTCAGCACAGATTGTTACGTAACGGAATAGACGTCGGAATTGCACTGCATCAAAGTGAAAATACTTTTCGTTTGTTGTTCTCATCGCCAGCAAACGTACCAAAACTAGAACTATCCGACGTTACGATGATGGTAAGGCGTATCAAATTATCTGAGTCGGCAGCCACTACTATTGCAGCCGGGCTACGCCTTCAACCAGCACAATATATGATGTCACGTGTGGTGGTAAAAGAATTTCAAATTTCAGCAGGTCGCACTCTGATCAATCGTGAAAACATTTCACGTGGCCCGTTGCCGTGAGTCGTAATTGTAGGTTTGGTAGAAAGTACTGCGTTCACCGGCAATGCGCTCTAGTCACCATTTAATTTCAAATCGAAACAGGCGAGCTGCATCTGTTTACATAAAGAAAGCGAAACCATACCATCAATACCATTTTTACCAAAATAGGCCGAAAGTGATGCAATTCGAGAATATCTAAGTATACTACAAGTTGCTGGATATTTTGGAACAGATTCGAGTAACGGTATATCATATCTTGATTATCTGGCAGGCGGTTACGTTCTATATGTTTTCGATTTGAGCACCGATGAATCATGCTTTACTGCCTACACCGAACCTGTGAAAAGTGGGGAACTGAGTTTAAAAATGCAGTTCGATATTAACGATATCGATCAATCGTGTACAATAATCGTTTACATGGTTTATGATAGTTGTATTTATATTGATAATAATCGAAATGTTATTTGTGATTTTGCGTAATGAACACCTTACAGTTGCGTGCCGCATTATCGAACAATAAAGTTACGAAGCGCTTTTTCTTAGATGTTACACCGTCAAACTATTTGCCCAATATCTCGGACCAAAAATTCCCTTGCTATTTTATTGCCAATGTGGATAAAAGTATTGATCCAGGATCGCATTGGGTATTGTTTTGGTTTCATAGTGCAAACAGTGCATACTTTTTCGACTCCTATGGATTACATCCGCTAATATATAGTAGCCATTTCCATCAATATATTGTCGAAAAAGATCCCCACTACCGGTATAATTGTTGTCAACTTCAATCTCTTGAGTCTACTGTGTGCGGTCAGTGGTGTTTATATACAGCTCACAATTTTTCTAAGCGACAGTTCAACTGTTTCAATCGCCTAACAAGAAACCTAGCGCTCAACGATAAACAAATTGTTCGTTATGTTGGAAAAGCTTTTTCGCTTAGCCGTGCAAACAGGTAACTGCGAAATATTCATTGTGTTCAGTGTTGCTGCAGCTGGATAAGCAACAATGTGGATTGGCGCTTCGGTTGAATTTGATCCAAAGTTACACTTTCCAAGCAGCATTATCGTTATGGGTGCATCGGGATCTGGTAAAACAAGATGGATTGGTAAACTCGTTCAAAATTTAAGCCTATTCTCACAACCGATCGATTCTATTTTACTATGCTATGGTGTACTACAGCCACTGTATCAACAGTTTATGCAGCTTGGTGAAAAATTTCACATGGTTGAAGGTTGTGACGAAGACACTATGCGTAACTGTATCAGACGTATTTAATCCAAAATTGGACGTGTTACTAATCTTGGACGATTTACACGTCGAGCTCTGCAGCAACCCTTTGCTGGGCAAATTGTTTTGCAAGTTCAGCCACCATTTGAATACTAGCGTCGTTTTTGTTACTCAAAATCTACATCATAAAGGATCACAGATGCGAGATGTTATTTCAAAATCACACTACAATGTATTTCTTACGCAACCACGTGATAAAACCGCGGTAACTGTATTGCCCAGACACATGTTTCCGGGTAAAATAAATTTTTTTCTCTCAGCCTACGAACAAGCTCTTACAGAAGCTGGCAAATATTTGCTTGTGGATGCCAGACCTGAAACACCAAATATGTTACGATTGCGAAGTGGCCTGTTTCCCGACGAACAATTGATCGTATGGGTGCCGCAACTATAAAAAAGGCTCGCGACGTATACTACTAGCAAACTGCATGATGTCAAGGCTTGAAAATAACAAACCGATTCTACACGTGTTATGTAATTGTAACTGTAGACTTAGAAAAGCAATCATTGAAAACTGTTCATCGTGATACAATTCTTGCAATTGCCGAGTGTGTGTACAATATATTGCACGGTGCGGCCCAGGTTAACGAAGAAGCAAAGGAGTATGCTGAGAAAATACCGTCGAAGTTGTAGAAGAAATAGCCGACAAGCAAACATCCGTGAAAGCAAAACGACTGTTAATGTTGCAACGCGGCGGTGGCATAATACCATTGATTCTCGGGCCGATACTATCCGCGCTACCATGGCTGCTAAAAAATTGATATTGCTGCCTGCAAATTATTTTGACATTCTTGAGCGGCGAGATAAAATTGTCACCGAACCCAAAGTTCAACTTCAAACAAGCTTAGACCGGGAATGGAAAATATTTTGAAAAGTAATGATCCTGTTGATGTCAAAATCGATCAATATAATAATATTTTGCAAAAATTTCTACAGCTAAAACAAGACAATCTCTCTTTTCCGCAGCAACAACTGCGAAACAAATTTGTCGACCACTCACCATTGATGGACGATGTAGTTGAAAGAGCAGTTTCAGCGATTCCGCAAAGGTACGAAAAAACAAGCACGTCAAATCATTGATACCATTATAAATGCGACGCAGTGCCGCGGTAAAATGGGACTAAACTGGAACGATTACAGTAGACGGTAGCCCAATTGTTGGTTCTCACGTGGCTGATCTTGTCTCACATCTGTTGAAAACTAAACAACCAAAGCATGCTCCTACTGGCTATGATTCATTTTTAGGCTCAAGTGCAGATCTACCAATCCCAACAACACTAATACCCAATATGAAAACGCGACAAAAAATTGAGCAACTGCGCAAACCTGGCGATAAACAACGTTTAGGGAGGAGTTTGAAGACGAAACGGATAATGAAACATTACAGACTAAAAATTTTGTTCAAAACAGATGGTTGTCACTTCCGTATTAACTGTTGTATTTTTTTTGTATCAATAAACGTATTTAATGTGTTGCAATTTTGTTCCAATACTCATAGTCAACATGAGAATTGTAGAGACATGCACGGTTCTCTCGGGCTACCTAAATCGCTATGCTCTCGATACCGCGCATGAATACGCCGATGTAAATGGATATTACAAGACAGCAAAACCTTTTTTGCAGAAACGTTAAGTAATTTAATAGAGGAGCTTAGCGGTTTCAACCTTCACATACGATCGCGAATAACGTTTGTTAAAGCTTTGGATCAAGTAATAAGCAGCAAACGACTCTGCGTAGCTCGGATATCAACGCAAGCTTAGATACGATTGTCGGTGAAATAGTTGGAAAGATGGAGGAATTTTGCGAAGGAGGCTCAAACTGGGTAGTAAACAAAACCTTAGGAACATGTGTAGATATTTCTCGTTACCAACCGTTGACAGCTTCTAGCTATATTCCGATACGACGAGTTCTTGCGAACAAAAAGTGCATAGTAAACGTTAAGAACGTTGACAATCGATGCTTTCAGTGGGCCATATTATTAGCCCTGTATCCTGTTGTAATTCATCCAGAACGACCTAGCATCTACAGAGCGCATATATACAAGCATAACTTTGATGAGTTCACTTATCTATTTACAATCAAACACATTCCTCGATTCGAGCAAGATAATAGATTAGCTATATATGTATGTTTACGCTTACGACGAATACGTGTTTACCATTTACTGTCCTTCATCAAGACGTGACCCACAACAAACTATCACCCTTCTTCTACTTGACAAATGGATCCAACTCTCACTTTTGTTGGATTAAACGTTTCGACGACTTTACTGTATAATCAGCGAAAACACAAAGCGAGAAAATTCTTTTGTTTAGACTGCTTGTTTCCTGAGTACTACACTTCAAAGGTTAGCTGTGCACCGAGAACTTTGTCGGCGCGATGCAATTGCTATTGAAATGCCTGCCGAAGAAACGAATGAGCTAAAATTTAACTACTAGCGAAAAATGCTCCGTCAGCCTTGCACGTTTTACGCAGACTTTGAATGTATGCTACCGCCAATTAGCAGTTGCACTCCTAGCCAACTAGCATCGTGCAGCTTAAAACGAATCCAACACGTACCGTGTGGATTTGGCTACATTCAACTGATACAATGCTGTCAATCTGCTGTACCGCGGATCAATGTTCCTGTTATTCACAGAGGCGAAGATGTTGTCGAAAAATTTCTAACGGAAATCATTGATGCTTCAATCTGCTACTATGACAATATTGCGCGCAACAAACGACCAATGCCTCGACTGTCGGGCGAACAACGGCATGACTTTTTCCACCGTGGCAAGTGTTACATTTGTGAAAAAACGTTTGTGCCGTGCTGCGACATTTGTTCGAGCCTGCAATCGGAGGCTGTGGTGAAAAATGTGTATGCTTCAAATATATGCAGAGATCATTGTAAAGTTTGTGGGAGCTACAGGGGTCCCACTCTACGATTCAGAGTGCAATATATCGTATCAACTTATCGAACGACGTTTGCGTTTTGCTGCACAACCTCAAACACTACGACGGGCATCTTATTATGCAGCAAACCGCGGTTGACGCGCGTGCACGAAATCTCAAACTGGAGAGTGTTGCGAAAAATAACGAAGTGTACACAATGTTCGCGATCGTTATGGAAGATCGAGAACGGTGGAGACGGCCGTGAAAAGAATTTCTCGATTCATGTCAATTCCTACCCAGTTCTCTAGATGCGCTTGTTGATAGCCTCAAGAGCGAAGGAGAAAATAGTTTCTCGACCGTGCATCATTTCTTTCCAAACCCAGAAGATTCGAGGCTACTGATCAAGAAGGGTGTTTATCCGTACGAATATATTCAATCGTTGGAAATATTTCAACGAAACGCATCTACCGCCTATGAGTGCTTCTATAGCAGCCTAAAAGATACTTGTATTTCTGAGTCCGACTATAAGCATGCAATCGATGTGTGGAACCACTTCAACTGCCATACTATTGGCGATTATCACGATTTATATCTAATAACCGATGTTCTACTTTTGTGTGACGTGTTTGAAAGTTTTAGCAGTTTTTCGCTAAAGTATTACCAGCTAGATCCTTGCCACTTTATGACGTTGCCGTCTCTTGGATGGGCGGCATGTCTCGAGAAAATGTCACCGTACACACGTACATCACGTCTAACCGATCCCGACATGTATTCATTTTTTCGAGTCCGGTATACGTGGCGGTATTTCATTGATAATACACAGATATGCAAGGTCGAATAATCGCATGTCGGAGTGTGTCAACCCGGATCTACCCCTAGCGATATTTTAAGCCTGGACGCCAACAATCTATATGGCTATAGTATGAGCCAGCGAATGGGTGTATCCAACTTTGAATGGGTTGACTGAACAAGAACTAAACGCGTTAGACATTCGCTGAGATTTCTAAAGATTCAGAAATTGGATACGTATTTGACGTCGATTTACAATACCCCGACTCGCTGCACAACTCGCATAACGATTATCCCCTAGCGCCAGAAAAATTGTACAATTACGTACAACGATTTGTCACCCTACTCACGACAACTCATGCAAGTCATGATGCTGAAATTGTCTGCGCAACCTAAGCTCGTACCTACACTGTTAGATAAACACAACTACATTGTTCACTACCGCAACCTGCAACTATATCTTAGCCTTGGGCTCAAATTGCTACGTATCAACAGGGCCATAAAATTTAAGCAGTCCGCTTGGATGCAGCCTTATATCAACTTTAACACAGAAAAAAGGAAGGAATCAAAAAGTAGCTTCCAGAAAGATTTATTCAAGCTGCTCAATAACTCGGTGTTTGGTAAAAGTATGGAGAACGTTCGAAACTATGTTGATGTGAGACTCGTAACGGACGCAAATAGTTTTAGAAAACTATCGGCTAGCCCAAGATTTGATAGATGAGAAATTTTCGACAATGACTTGGTTGCGGTAATGATGCACCGTGCCCGGGTGTACTTAAACAAACCCATATACGTGGGGTTTACGGTGCTGGAATTGTCAAAACATTTGATGTACGACTTTCACTACAATTACGTTCGACAAATGTTTGAAAATGTCCGACTTCTTTACACTGACACTGACTCGTTAACGTACTGTATAGAAAACGCTGATGTGTACCGGGTGCTCAGCTTACATGAAGAGCTGTTTGACTTTAGTGATTACCCGGAACACCACAAATTGTTTAGCAACCGAAATAAAAAAGTGATGGGGAAATTTAAAGACGAAACTAATGGCTGTCCGATCAACGAATTCGTTGGACTTCGTTCAAAAATGTACAGCATAGACTGTGGGGAGATATTTTAAATCAGGAAAGTAGAGCGGGCGGAATTTGAGCATCATGCAAGCGTGATCTGATCTCTCGATTGTTTGATTGAGTGGATGTTGTGGCGTCGGCCGCTCTCTGCGTGGGGTGCGGTGATCTCTCATATGTAAAAAGCGAGCTAAAGGTGTTTGCAATTTATAAGTATTAGTATAATTATTTTATTGAAAGAAGTATTTTATTCAAAATAGCTATATATCAAGTTTACACAATTTAAATAAAGGCGGATATATGGGATTTGCTCGTAACAATTTTTAAAGGTATCAATTTGCTTATTCAATCAGCAGTTGCTCTACGGCATCACTATGCATATATATAAGATATATTTCTTTCATAGCGCCCTGCATCTGCTTCTTAGGAAGCAACCGTGCCATTTGACGCAATTCTCGAAGCATATCTCGAATTCGGTCGACTTGAGAGCGATGTGTGGCCTTTCCGGAATACTAAGTTCCTTTCGTAGCGCTTGCTCGTCTCCTGCAAACTGTTGCAGGTGGTTCAAAGCTTTTTCCGCAGCAGAACGGCGTGCTGATTCCCGATACAGACAGGTTTCACCAATGAAAGTGGTTTCCCCTAATGTTAGTTTGTAGCGACAATGATTAACCGTTGTTATCTTTTCAAAAACGAAATGAGTCGATTCTCTAATGTTATGTTGCAAGAACTGATTCAGCATCATTTGTGCGTTCATGCTAAAATATGAAATTGTACACTATAAGAATTCTGCTATCATGTTGCTTAGTTTTAGCAAAATCATGCTTAGAATATTACCAAGCGAAGTTTTATTTCAATTTTATGCGAGGTGTAGTCGATTATCGTCAAGACATTGCCAATGGTTTTAAAATAAAACACTACTTTTTCAAAGCTTTTGCGCAGCAGAACGGCGTGCTGATTCCCGACACAGACAGGTTTCCCCTAATGTTAGTTTGTAGCGACAATGATTAACAGTTTATATCTTTTCAAAAACGAAATGAATCGATTCTCTAATGTTATGTTGCAAGAACTGATTCAGCATCATTTGTGCGTTCATGCTAAAATATGAAATTGTATACTATAAGAATTCTGTTATCATGTTGCTTAGTTTTAGCAAAATCATGCTTAGAATGTTACCAAGCGAAGTTTTACTTCAATTTTTTTCCAAGGTTTAGTCGATTATCGTCAAGACATTACCAATGGTTTAAAATAAAACAAACTACTTTGTATTTCCAATAACCGTGAGCATTTATAGTTGCTGCGTACAATTTTTCGATATTTGTTTGAGTGACACTTCGAAACAAAATTATAAAAAATAAACCAAAATCGTTTAATATATGTTTAATGTGCATTGACAATAAGTATTTTTAAACTCACATGTGCGAAATTCACGAGAATCACGTATTCTTGTTGAAGGTTAAGATCTGGAATGAAGTTTGAGTCAAAATTGCAAGCCCTTATATACCTAAGTTTGCGGTACAGTCTTACAAAATAGAAAATACTAAAAATGTTCCAAATCTTCAAGCAAATTTTGGTAGGCTTAATTGCGTATATACCGTGTTTCAAATATAATTTCATCAACTTTTAGTTATTTAATTTTACTTTGGAAAATAAACAACTATACTGAAATCTATTAACGAAATAATAAGCTTAAGTGTTCAATACCCAGTGAAATTGGCTACCGTTTCATGTGTCCTTTTCATCATCTAAACCATTTAAAATACGACATCATCAATGTCTGGCTTATCATTGGACTTTGATTTCTTTAATATAATTATCCCCGGTTTATTTTCCATTTTCATTTCAAAGCTTCCTAATTGATCCCACGGGATGATTGGTTCAACAGATACGGTCTTTTCAATACGTTTTTCACCACCAGCTAAGCAGAGATCGATGCGTTCCGTTATTACAATAGACGCAAAAACCTGCGCCTCTTCCCCTGCTTGCAGACTACCGTCGGTCGCCCGTTTCACAAAGCTATAAACTTTAGGCTGATTGGTTTCTATGTTGGCCCGTTTTTTCTTCGGCTCCCCAACATTGGGTTCTGTGTTATCTTGTCTTTCTATGATTTCTGCGTAGGTTCCTACGTAGTGTTGATTAGATGCCGTATTCATCGGCTGTGCCTTTTCCTCAACTCGCCTGCCTTGAATTTGTGGACCTTTCGCAGTTGCTTTGGAAGACTGTTGTTGATTTGCGTTAGATGATACTTGGCTTTGCAAAGCACCATAGTTTCTCGGTCTAAATTGTCAATATAAACAAATAATGAAGCGTGGTAATCGCAAAGAGCGCGTCTGGCGCACCAGACAACTTTCGCTGCTATTGGTGACATATACAGTCTAGACATCTACATCGTCAAAACTTATACCGACAATATTTTATGAAATTTGTTTTAAAAATATGAATTTTATAACTTTTCGCATCATGCGAAATCGTAGTAAATAGACAGGACTAATTTTCTTCATGTGCCATTATAAACATCTGCAGCAGACACCAGCGGTACGACGAAATTCAGAATCGTACACAAACTGCACGACAATTCGTACATAAACTGTATCGCAAAAACAATTTTCTATATAAATGAAATATTTATGCACCAACAAAATATTTTCCGCAAAACTATATTTTGTGTGACTTGTCTTAGAACGTTGTATTTGTTTCAGTAGCTTAGACTGTTTAATTATATATTTTTAGCATTTTAAAAGCCTTCATACTAATTGACCATTATACAGTTGAGAACAGTTTCTTTCCGACTTGATTGGATTTTCGATGCCAACCTGGTTCCTTATACTATAACAATGTTTAACGTACCTCGTACTGTTTGTAGCCATCACAATTTTAGGTATAGTCGTAAATAGCTTAGTAAGATAACTATGTAAATATTAAAATGTCACAAGATGGAGACCTGGAATATTTTCGCAAAATATTAAATGTAGTGATGGGAACAAAAGATAAAACTGCTTCCGATTTTATACAAAAGTATAAATCTGTGCTGCACAGGGCATCTAAAGAAACAATTAAGTCAATCCTAGCAAACCTTGAGTTTTTAATCGGCCTTATTTTTATTCATCCAAATGATTTCTGGGCAAAGGTACCGCTAACGCAAACTAAAGTTATGTTTTTGGCAGTGGCTAATCATATAATATCACGGGCGTTAAACATAATTTGCGATAACGATGACATGTTATCTAAGAAGGGTCTACGAGCACGTTATGTACAAGCTATTAACGCATTTAATAAACAAGACTATCAACATTTTGTCACATACTTTTGCCGCTTAGTAAAAGCACAAAACAGAGGAATTCCCGTCACTGGCAAAGAACTCCTACCGAAATACGCGAAATCTTATGTTAACACACTGCGTGATGCCTACATCGCGACGCACAATGATACTTGTAGTTTAACCTCTTCGCACATTCTGATTACGATGTATGTACCGTTGCGGACGGTGAAACATCAGGTGAAATGTCTCGCAGAAATAAGGAAGCAGATGACAATGGTAATATAACTTCGCATAATCTCGAATGTGCCTCAAACGCTATAAGTATAGAACCAGGCGTCAATAAATTTGACGAATTGCTGGATCATTTCCTTGACGACATTAATAGGAAGGCGCTGGATGCCTGCGAAGCAATGCCACAGACAATCGCTAGAACTAGTGATATGCGATCAATATTTTCGCTTTTCGACACAGAAGCAACCAATCTCAAATTTTCGAGGCAAAAATATGCAGGTAATATCTACCTTCATTATTTAGTAGAAAAATTTCAGTTACATAAAGTACTAACCATTAATTTATTGTACCACTATTCAAATAATGATAGCATTAGAAACATGTTATATTCAGTCACCTTCAGCAAGCTATGCTAACCTTTGTTAAAAATACTTAATCGGAAAACGTTGAACGGCATACAGTTTCGATCAGAATTAGGCGCATAAAATCTAATGAAGTCTCGTGAGATTTCGTTAGTTAGCGATAAATCGATGGATGTTTGATTCAGTCACATAAAATATATCAAAGATGTGAAACTGATTCTTTTGTTCGATTAATAGATTAAAGTAAATATTTTGATGGTTTAAATCGACCCATTACAATTCTATTCGTCTCTTTCTGATCATAAGCAACTTATATACATGTTCTAATGTTCATAGCTGTAAATTCTGCCACATAATGTGAATTCCGGCATGTGCTTCCAAACTTTCAATGTCCACTAACATGTGGCTAAATGTATGATGTATACGTTTGCATGGCATATTCACTGCAAGTGTACATTCTGTAGTTAAATTTTTTCTGACAAATGCACACAAAATTTCTAAACGTACTATAACGCTTAACAATATGAGGCGTTATGAAAGGCGAAATCCCAATTACTGTCTGTATTTAAGCATTGATATCCTTATTAAATTTTTTCGCTAGCTATGTAACCTTTTTAATTAAATTTGCTTTCGTACCTACAGATTTCGTACCTAATCCTCAAGAAGACTCAAGGGCGCTTTCCGAAATTACCAGACAAATTAAGCGTTTTACGGATACAATTGAAAATCTATCACGATGTAACTCTAAAAAATGCCAGAACATTCGACAAATGTATGAAAACGTCAAGTGCTTGCAGGAAAAAATCGCCATTGTTTCTACGGATCGTGTTCGGTTTCTTATGTACCCCTTACCGAAGTCAAATTGTGTGAGACGTCTGCAATTAATAGACACCACTACATTTCTTCGGTCATTTGACATGTTGAACTACACTATAAATACTTTTGGTAACAGCTCAATGTTAATGTCTGACTACCTACGACATGATAGCATGTTGGCCTGTGTAAGCGTGGAAAGTGCATTAGCTTCGGTGGAGAAGATCTTTACGATATATACAGATTTTCGCAAGAATGCAACTGACCACATTGCAACAGTACTAGAGCTTTACAGAAGTTTAATGGAATGCGCACAGCAAAACAAAATTCCCGATCGCGAGCGGGAACTCGTTAATAAGTTGGAAATGTGCAACAGAACAATCTGCACCAATGATTCTATTGCATATTTGTGCGATTTTCTAACTGCATTGGCGGCAGAGGTGGATATGACATTAGCTTGCATGAAAGCTGGCCTCGACAGTAATGCAGATGGAATTGAGCGATTGGGACAGAAAATGAACGAATTAATAGAACGCTTCAACGAATTTAACGGTTTCACAACACACTAGATTGAATTTTATTTAAATAAAATCATTTGCTGAACAAACTAATTTCCGATATAACACGAGACTAATGAACCATCGGCGTAAAAAAATCAACTTATATTGACTTGTACAAAGAGACAAATCTTGACATTCAAACTATCAAACATGTAACTCGCAGAATTATTTATTTAATGCAGCATGTGTCGCAGATGATAGTTACTGTAGTCAATAAACTCAGGAGATTTTTACTTATGATATAGGCATAAGTCTGACATTTTGACAAATTGCCAAAATTGTAGTCTACAAAACGTTAAACCTCAATAGCCTGATCCTATCTCATAAAATGTGAAACTATGTTATAAGATTTATATTAAAGAATCTATAAATTTTTGTTGCTGTGAGTATTATACTAAGTCTATTTTCCCACAAACGACTGTGAAATAATAGCAGTTAATCTCCTCAGTCTGGCATTTCAAAATGTTTTTTTATTTTCTGCTTCGTAATTTAGCAGAGAAATCAGATCACTTGGAAACCCCCCAACAAAGAATAAATAATACGCGGCTTCTGCGACAAAAAAATCCATGTTGTTAGAAAACTGTGATTTTGATATTGCAGCGTGCTCAGAAACAATATCTGCACACTTCTCACAGTAAACACATGTCATATGATTTTAGCGATATGGCACATTTATACAGTTTTTCAAAAATAAGTTGTCATAAAACGAATTGCCACGTCTTGAGAAACTTAATGTTTGATAAACAATATGACACGGTTTCAGCAAAGCAGTCGCATGATATAGTTCTTTATACCTGTACACTTCGCAATAAAATATGAACTGAGCTAAAACAGTACAGCATGTTTTAGTAATTTGATATCAAATAAGCTAAGCTGATGACAAAGTTGACAAGTTGATGAATAACGGATTTATCGGTTTTGTCCCCTAGCAATGCGAGAAATAGTCGCCTATCGTTTGTGAGTGAAAGTAGACAAATTGGTGTGATGCCAACTTGTCTCTTTTGTCCCAGAACCCCCATGAAAGTAGACAAGTTGGTTCGATGCCAACTTGTCTCTTTTGTCCCAGAACCCCCATGAAAGTAGACAAGTTGGTTCGATGCCAACTTGTCTCTTTTGTCCCAGAACCCCCATGAAAGTAGATAAGTTGGTGTGATGCCAACTTGTTTCTTTTGTCCCAGAACCCCCATGAAAGTAGACAAGTTGGTTCGATGCCAACTTGTTTCTTTTGTCCCACCACCCCCATGAAAGTAGACAAGTTGGTTCGATGCCAACTTGTTTCTTTTGTCCCAGCACCCCCATTTTTATACTACTGTGCCCTAATAAGCTTTATTTATGGGCATATAAATTGTTTTGGTCTGGTCCCTATGGGGCATTGGGGACTTTAGGAAATGGTCAAATTTCCAAAATTTTGTTCAAACTTTGCCGAGGTTTAGCTATGTAACCACTCAAACGATTCGAATGAAATTTGGTGTGTGGATAGAGCTACTGCGGGGCTACCTGAAAGGTGTCAACAGATTAGATGTAGGACCCCTGGGTTAATTGGTATTTGAGGCTAAAGTTGGGCCCGACGCCATATATAGTCTTCTGTGACATTACCACTTCTAACGTTATATATATATTAATAGAATTGTGGCTCAAAATAAGTTCATATGGGTTTTCATGGGTGCTGAATTCAAATCTCCACTGTATTTAAACATATCTCTTCGTGTAGAGGTAGTTATATCAATGGTTGAGACAAAGTGAGTGGTGCGAAAGGGGCCAGTATCATGCGTTCTGTAGCAAATTCTGTTTATGTTTTCTGTGCAACTGTGATTTTGTTAAGATTCTTATATATACATACATATGTTGTTCTCGATTCGTAAGCAGTCCTGAGGTAGAGTTAATCATCGTAAGGTGCTTATTAGATATTTGACAATCAGTTTTACTGCATCCATGCCTTATTGAACAGCAGATTAATAAATACTTTTTGATAAGTTTCATCTTTGTTTCGTAACAGGAATATATTTTTTAATAAGTTGTTGCATGGTATGTTAACGTTACAGTTTCTCATTTCTCCGAATTCATACACATGGCATGTCGCCAAGATTCTAGTGTGTAGAAAGTTTATGTGAGAATGGTCATAGGCGTTTAAAAACCGCTTAGTCACGTGGTAAACCACTTCATGAACGTTGCGATAGGTTTTAAAATATCTCGCTAATTCTGATACATTTAAGACATATGCAACACCAGGCAAAACATCAATACACATGGATGGAATAACCACAGGGTTATAAAGAAAAACAAATCTTTACATTTAGAGATTTAAAACATAATCTCCATTTACTACACCGCGGTATAGTGAACTCACAATTTTACAACCGTTTGACTTCTAGCGCACGTCACTCTAAGCGATGTTCAAGTGCATAACAATACATCATCGTTTGAATATGAATTGGCTATTGTCTTTTTGTCCTGATGAAAACGCCGTAAAATGTGATCTGATACCAAACTCTAAAATGGATAGATAAAATTATGCCATGCGGAAAACCAACGTACTTTTTGTAATGTGCGCAAGATTACCTAATAGTTTGTTAAAACCACCGCCATACTAAATATCACCGTTCTCACCCATTTGTTCAGAAACGGTGGAAATATAAAACAATATAAGGCCTGTATAGTTAAATCTACTTTTGTGCAGTCAAAAGCACCCGGTATATTTATGAATATACGGAATCAATTTTTCTGCGTCCTCGAAATAGTTGCATGTTGTTCAAATTTTATATTTAGGTACGTATATATCGAGGATTCAAACGTATGGTATATTCATTAAAAACGGTTATAGAATAAATAATTCATATATCAGAATATATACCTGATTAGAAATGAAAGGCCCCACGCCGTTGGTTACCGGGCTGTCACCAAAGGAAGGTGTTCCAGGCACACTTGTAACAATTCGTGGCGAAAATCTGGGTGAAAACGCTGGTGACTTGATTGGTATGTGCTAGTTCTACAGTTTTCCAAGGAAATTTTTACAGGTAAACATTGAGGCTTTATTAATTAAGAATCAATTGCGAACCTCAGTAATGTTGTAATTGTGCTACTTCTCGCGCCCTGGTTACTGGGCTATTGGCAAAGAAATGAGTTCCGGACAGACTTGTGACAATTCAGCTGGAAAATCTGGTTGAAAACGCATATGACTTGAGTGGTATGTGTTAATTGGAAATCGCGGACCAGCGAAGCATTGCCGCCCCAACACTGTAAAATTGTAAGATTGTTCTACAGTTTTTCAAGAAAAATTTTTACAAGTAAAACATTACCTTGGAGAAGGAATACCGGGTCCATAATAGGGATGAGGATATTTGCCCCTTTCACCATGGGCTTCCACGGCTGGTCAAGATGATGGGGTAATGGCTGATCGACACAGAAAGGCAAATCACAACACTGAAACAGTCGGCAACAAGGTAGCCGAGTGGTGACCTTGTTACCTGGGGTAGACTGTTCCAAGTTGAGATAATTCGATTAATGAAAAAGTATTGACGTTCATCTAGCCTGACAGTCTTACGATGACGAAATTCTAAACTATATATGTCCATGAGGAAACGAGTATGCGTGACGCGTGAAAAACAGCCGTATATATATTAGTAAAACATCAGCTTTGTGACGACCAACTTTCAAAGACTGCAAAAGAAACAAATCTCGATGTCCATCATATGTTTTACCAAAAACGCCAGGTAGTCATCTTGTGAAGCGACGCAGAACTTTTTCGATTATTTCTTCATCACGACAGTAGGAAGGATTCCAAACAGAAAGCGCGTGCTGGAAAATCGTTCGGACCATGGCAAAACCCATAGCTTTGAACTCATCAGATGACAGAAACCGAAACAAAAGCCGGAGCACACGTAAGACTTTTTCTGTTTTCATGACAATTGCTGCATAGTGACGAGATGGTCTTAAGTCCTCCTATATCAAAACTCTAAAATGAGACACAACTGACCTCTGAGTATCATTACCAATGGAAGCACCCACACACCAATGACGACGAATATTATTACAAACTTTATACGGAGACAGGGACTAACTTTTCGATGCTAAAATTTCATGTCCCACATTGTATCCCACTTCTCGAGCGAATTCAAATTAGTTTTCATACCTACTGCCTGCCGCAGTTAATGTCAGAATACTGGCAATGGATGCGACGAGTTAACTTTGTATCGTCAGCTGGATTGGAGATTGAACAGGGAGCATGTTCGTCAAAGTCGTAAATATAAAAGAGAAACAAGGTCAGGCCCATGACAGGGTGCTGTGGTACACCACTGTTGACAGGCGGCGTCACGGTAACTGATTGATTTATATGAACGACTTGTCTGCGACCACAAAGAAATGATTCGAACCACGGGAGAAGAGACTCAGTGATGCCGTAAGCTTCGAGACTGAAAAGTAGACGACGGGTCGGGACCATATCAGTCGGTTTACAAAAATCGAAATAAATGACATCAGCTGCATAATCGCCCTTGTCAACAATATCAGTCAAAAAGTCAAGATACTTAATAAGTTCGAGCTCTGCTAAACGCCCGGAGGTAAACCCAAATTGGGAATCACGGAAAAGATTATTTGCAGTAACATAACTGACCAGCTTTGCACGAATCAAGCGTTCAAGCAACTTATTAACATTGATAATTATTTATTCACTATATACGACTCAGCTGCGAATCTATCCAATATTGTTATAGTACTACTGTTTAACAGATGCATTCGAAATATACTTATCACTTTTCTACTGTTATCATATGGAGTTGTTGAATATCTGCTCCGTGGTCTACGCGGCTGTTATGTTTTTGTATCAAAAGTGTCTATTGAATTAATTGAACTTGTTACATAACTATTGTCTACTCGATGTTTTGCTATATGATATTGAGGACCTGGATTATGTTATTGCACCACGGAATAGTGGTATATTGGCGTTTTGACGATTTTGCTTAAAATTTTATCCGGATAAGGCTGAATATTGCTATACCAATATAGGGCTAGATGCATTCTAAACATGTTTGTGAGATTCTTTTTTTGGAATTGGCGGATAATAGATAATATTTTTATTACGCGTTCAGATCAGTGATGTAAATCTTTAAAATTCTCACACCAAAACTGTTTTCCAGGTTGAAATGTTGTCGCGTTATTATTGCCGCAGACACCCACATATGTACACAAATGGCATTTAGAGGTTTTATGTCTGAATTCGATTTAAGTACATACGTAATCTGGCCTGTCCACAGTGGGACCCCCCCACTTTCCAAATCCCCGCATGTTCGTGAGATTTACCCCATGTCCGTCCCTCCACTCGGCCGAAACCCCCATGTTCAACTAATTCCAACAATTTTTAAGTCTGAAAACTTATGTTTGTTTGCAAATTGTATCTTAAACATTAATTATCATTATTTCTAATGCTAAAATATCGTTTTTAGCTTGAAAATACATTCACGGTTGTAAAACTGCATGAAAATATGGAAATATTTTGTATTTTTAAAGCAAAATTTATCCCCCCCACTGTGAAATTTCCCCCGAGAATGAACATGGGGGCCCCCGAAGTTCCCCCCCACTTTTCGGAGGGCTGTGGACAGGCCAGGTAATAAACAGTTGTTTCACGCTCACACTACATAGATTACTGGTACATATTTTGTTTTATATGCCGGTAGCTGGTGTACGTTTTGAATAGCTGGGTGTCTCAACACTGCGAACAAGCACTAGTATGCTGTTAAGTGGCGAGACAAACCCAAGAAGAGAAGTTAGTAATTATATTCTCCTTTTGGTTGTATTTGGATGCACGGGTTTTATATTCATTATTTGTTTTCGTTTATAGGACTTGTTATATGTGGTGCAGATTGTTTGCTGACGGCACAGTGGGAAAGCTCGAGAAAGATTGTAGCTCGATGTGGACAAGCCAAAACTACGTCAGCTCCTGGCGACGTTATCGTGGTTACACGATCGGGCGGCAAAGGGACATGCACCGTGACATTTCGTATTTATTCCGTTCAAATAGGTTAGTTTGAACCTTATGTCATATGTTTGATAAAGCTTTGGTTCCAGTTTCTATCAAAACTGAAACATGTGCGTATAAATAATACGGTTAATCATATTCGGGAACATTATATCTGATGTGTTGGTTCAGGCCATAGTGTAAGTTACGCAGAACTGCTGTAAAATGTATCGACTAAGATTATTAAAATTAAAAGTAGTTTTGATTTGGGATGTCAAATCCGTTATACTGTGGGATTTCCCCATTTACAACGAGTCCACTTCAATCGGAGTACTTAGACTGAGACTTTCATAATTACCATTTTCCTGAATTAATTCGATCCTCAAACAATTTGAAGGTATTAAAATACCGGTTTAATATATATTATCGTGTTTTCAAGGGACACGCATAGTTCAACTTTAGCTGGGCGTATTGATTAGCACGAAAGTTCATTTTCGAAAGCTGGAATTATCTATTTGTGCCCTCTGGTTGGGCGCGAAGCCCGACTCCAAAACTCTCTTGGTTCTTGAAAAGGCTAATGGAGGTCACGCTGAGCCTGAAAAATTACGCTATTCATTGAAACTCGATAGCCGTGCGTCATATGCGCATTTGTAGAGTAAATAAGCCTGTACAACATTGTAATTATATAATGCTTCGCTATGCTACTCTTTTTAGGATAAGACATTTTGGTTACAAAGGTTTTTGTTTGGTGCTATGAGACGCGTTATACCCAAAAATGGTAATATCGCCGTAATCGTTTGAGCTATATGAATATTATTTTTATCATTTTGTAGAATAATTCATCTTCATGATCTGCAGATGGTTTACTGGAATTGTCGGTATATAAGCTACATAGTTTTTTAGGTCAAAATGAGTTTTTAAATGAGCCGAGACCAAAAAAAACAGTGTATCGCCGTAACCGCTTGATCTATTATAGAATTCTCACAACCTCTTAGATAGTTGGTCTCCCCGGGTTCACGAACCAAAGATTCCTCTGCTAGTCCTCCTCATAAATTTCGGCCCGGTGAAGAAGCCAGTTATATAAGTGTTTTGAGCCTTAAACTTTTAGTGCACTTTATCCTCATTGTAACTGCGAATGGTGTGCTATTATTGTCATTATTTTACTTTGCTGTAGGGTTAGAATGGGCCTATGCGATCCAAAATACACTAAAACGGCAACATCTCCGAACCGCTGGAGTTAATTCCGTGGAGTAAATTATACTTTATGTAGATAGATTTATATACAAACATTGTGAGTGTCTAAATGCGCAATAAACGGGTGTATAACTTCGACGATTCGTTCAATATGGCTGATTAGGCTCATTTTTGTAAGTTGATGCCCAATATAGCTGTGTACGTCTCCCTAAATTATATATTCAACACGCAGAATTACTACCTTAGCGATAAGACAAGTTAATGGATTGTAGTACTAGCTGTATTTTATAGTTTTATTATTTTTCATGCTTGAAATTATTGAACAATTCTTAATTCCACAATGTAACAACACTCAGAATCGAATCGTGGACATTAATTAATTTTGTCCAATCCCATTCAGTAATAGACGATTCAAAACGACTCTCAGAAGTAGATCTAAATCGAATCGTTTTAAATCAGCAAACTAAAAACCGATTGGCCTAAATCGAAATAGCCTTTAGTTTAACTATTTGTGTGCAAACATCTTGCAGTAGCTTCCACCTATAAAATTTTAGTTATACTTTCACTTATTATTCCTGTGCCGAAACAAGCGGTTATAAATTGTGTGGTACATGCCGGATAGAAACCACAGTAGGGCGGGCGCAGTCCTGTCACATACCAAAATCGGGTCGTCGGGTCAGATTCTTTTCTAGTGATGAATCCAAAATGTCGTCACATATGTTGTAACTGCGTGCAGTACAGAACTTTGCACAATCCCATCGTAAGCTTTGGCGGACCCAGATGTGATCAATGATCAAGCTGGTGTAGTACATAAATGCTATAAGTATAAATACAGCGCAAAATATACCAAAATGCGAACACATATTTTTAAACATCTTTTACAGTTGTCAGTTTGAATATTTTGTTCCGCAAATGTATAATATATATCTTGACACACTGCAGTCGGGTCGGGTGTGAAAGTTTGGGCCCAATGCGGTCTCTAATGTCGAAGTGGATTAGTTTCGTTAAATTATAAAAGAAGTATCGAATGGGTAAATGAGTAAGTAAACAGTATCTTCGGTTTCAAACTAATTTACATATCTCTTTACTTTATGTTATGCAGGTCCTCTACAAGAAAGCGCTGTGTGGATTGATGAGTCTAAAATGTTGCCGTTACGTCAAGTCACGTCGCCAACATCGCCAAACAATGCGTTTATGACGGCTTTGGACGATCCGCTGAACCTAGTGTGTGATAAAAGGTATTTTTGTTATATGCTATACTCCATAGTGAAGACAAATGTCATGCGTGACGAAAGCAGCTAATTCTTTATACGTGCGAGATTTGTACTTGGTTGTCACATCGCGTATGCTTGTTTAAAACTAACAGCTCCTGCTGTAGCTCTACATTCGCTTAGCTAATTTTTTTATTATGTTTTAGCAGAAGCTAAATTTTTATTATTATTGTTTTAGCCGGAACGTTTCTGAATCTGAACTGATCAATTTATTTCCCGAAGGTGAGAATTTCAACAATTTGAAGCTATTTGGTTTATTCTGTAATAAATACATTAGGTGTACAAAGCGTATATATGATGAAATTTTATATACGATATACGCACGGCTCATAGGACGTTTGTAGTAGGGATGTGCCGAATATTTCTTGTTCGGTATTCGGCCGCATAATAAGGTATTTCGTATTCCAATTCCATTCGAATAGTTTCACTGTTTCGCTGAATGCCGATTGGTTACTTTTAACATATTTTTTAAATTAAATATCTAGAGGGACATCAAAAAACATAAAAATGAATCATTTAGTTTAAAATTGTCCATATAACATGATAATTATTTTGACAACTTATAACTAGTAAACGTAATAAATTACAAAACGTGAGCGAAGCAACTGGAAAAGTATTTGATATCTTATTTGTCTATACATATATTTCAACTAAATATTTTATCAATTTATATTAAGTGTCACGTTTTAGGCAATTGGTGTCAAATGCGCAATACAAAAAGCTCGCTAGCTAAAATTAGCTAATTAGTAACATCAACTAATTAGCCTATTTCCGCAAAGCTTACCATACTTCCTCTTTAAAACACAGCAAAAAGTATTGTATTAGATGTTTGAATTCTGCCTTCTGAAAAAATGACGTCACCAAACCCTTTCACGTCGTATCATATAATGATGATAGAATATCACGGAAAATTGGTACCACCTCTCAGTATTACCCCAGACTGTACTGGAAAAATATGAAAAGGTCGGAAAGACCACGAACAGTTGTGTTTAGTGGGACCAGCATCCATCATGTCTGAAAATAATTGGTTGTGGCATTATCAGGTTAAATTCGATACCAAAAAGATAAATCCTCTCGACGAGAGCTATCCAATGAAATCAAATTCAACTGAGAATTACATCGTTACGTCAACCCAGGGCGAAAAACAATTTTTCAAAGATCTCGTGGACAAAAATATTATAAATTGTTGGTTCCGTTCTCAGCTGTTCGTAACAGGGGTTTGCGTTTTGAAAAGTCTCGATTTGGCCTCGACAGTTTATCAAAGCAAAGTGGATAATTTCTGGAGACAACGCCCGATGCGTCAAACTTAATGACTAAGCTGAACCGCAATAGGAAGAGAAAGGTTATGAGAAGTGTGTTTTGCTAACATACATAAGTTTCTCGTTGGGAATCTCTTTCTCAACTGGTCAGGGCTCGGTCGCTGTGCCTACAATGCATGAGTAAACTTAAAATGGGTCACCTACCAGCTATTCTATCATTAGCGATTGGGGATAGGCGTATCAGCCATCCAACATATACGAGAACATGAAATTAATATTTCGGGTTGCGTATCCCAAACGTAAAGTAACAAAAAATTGCGCTATTATCAGTTACTTCAAAAACATTAAGTAACCGACTTGTGACGATTTGACATTTGACCTGGAAAATATTTATTTTATTATCGAACGAAAATTCCCCCGTGTAATGTTTTAAGATCTGCGCACAACATGTTATGTTCTCGATCTACACGTACTATCATTAATAAAATAACATGTGTTACCGTGACGGAAAAATGCGGAATGCGAGTTGCCATGTTGTGCGTTGTGAAGATAACGATCATTCAGCAAAACCACACGTACACCGATTTTCATTGATTCATTTATTCACTATTTAGAACTTAACAAAGTGGAAAGTGTGGTAACTTCAACTGCTGCGTAAACTGAAGTTGGGGTTGATTGCAACATCAGACGAGTAACCATATATGTAAATCGAAAAAAATTTCATAACTTTTTGACAGTACCATTCTCTGTTTTCGCGGATTTTTTATATTTTACTTTTTTGGTTAAGCTATGAGTTTTGTGATTTCAGGTAGCGGAAATTTGAGGCTGGAAAATTTCGAACCCGTGTGGTATTTGCTAGAAAACCATTCTAATGCGTCGTAAGTTATCTTCGTGTTTGCCTTCCATGTCTAGGAGTAAGTTTGCCCATTCTGTATGTCTAGTTGCTTATTCAGATGAAAGAGAAAATTTTTATCTTTTTGGCAGATGTTTAAGATTTTAATGCGTAATTTTAGACGGGACAACATTTCGTTTGTAAAATTACTCATCCAGATGAAAATTGAATTCCTCAAATCGCTTGCCTAAGAAATGTCTAAGGTTCTAAAGCACTATTTTAGAGGCAATTTACATTATGCTTATAAAATTATTCAGGTAAAACAATAAATGGTTCAGACACGTTTTTAGGATACAGCTATAGTTCTGGTACCATTCGTATCAGCCCGATCAGCGAGTTTAGAAAATATTCATTTTGGACACGTATATGACATTTTTTTCTTCGAGTTACCAATGTTATTGGAACTTGGTACTAGAAATCTTCGAAAAAAACTATTCTCGATAAATATATAATTATTGGAACCGCATTGATGATGTGCGTTTAATAGTGTCAAAATCAGCGAAATCGAGTCTTGGGATACAGAAATGGGGTTCGGAAGGATGTCTGGAAGTACTGGGGCTCTGGAGAACAAGTATCACCTCGGGTTAAGGGGGAGGAGACGGGAGAAGGTCAATGGTGGACGGGGAGACAAATGTTTTATATATTATATACGTATATTGAGAGAATATGTATGTATGTATTATGTGTATATCTACATACATGTGTCGTTTTGTACATGTGTACATCAGTATTATTGCATTCTACGATTGAGATCGACGATAAATGCCAAAAATCTATAAAATTACATCTAATGTTGGGTAGATAAAAATTTGAAGGGGTCAAACGTTGGCGTGGGGTGCACAGTAGCGCTCACCGGCCTGACGTGTATAGCGGAACCCCAGGCCTAGGATTTCATGTAACTCCTTAACCCGTGAACCTTTTCAACTGATCTTGACAAATTTGACGCAGCTCCTCAAGTCGAATAACATATAAATTAGTGCATTCATCGAAAAAGTTTTTCTTTGAACATTTTGGGAACCTAACACCACTGGTAACCTCAAAAATCGGGGAAAAACATTTGTCATAAGTGTTACCCAAGTTGATATTTCTGAGCCGTCTCTTCGAATCTGAGTCAAATTTTACTAAAATTACCGCGGTATCGTCCAAAACTCGGCTCTCCAAATTGGCAGACTGGCATTTTTCAGGTCCCCTGGTTCAAAACAGGTGCCCCTGTTAACGCCCGTGGCAAACTTTTGGGCTTCATTGCCTCTTGTCAAAATTTTTGTTTCAAGTCGGTCCAAAGTACATAAAAATTGAACTAAAATTTCGTTTTGAAGAGTATTTTTTATGTTGAGAGACCTTATTTGATGCATATCGTGCAAATACAATTGTTTTTATCGTATTCAGCGACAACAAAAACCTCTAGACATATTATAATGACTTACATACATATGTACATCTGCGTATATTGGGTGAAGTGGAAAATGTGACATTTTTGATTCCAAAATTTAGCAAATTTTGTTCCGGTTCCATCCCGCATGGCTAGTCATCCAATATGAGGTAAACACAACGAAACCGAAGTGTTTAATGGGTTAGATAGCTCTATTATAATCCTATCGTCCAATCCCAGATTTTACCAAATACCAAACCCCGTTTACCTAATTTTAATTCGGTACCGTCCCGCATGGTTACTAACCCACCTAATCTAGTGTAAAAATAATAAAACCCAAGATGTTTAAAGATTTAAATAACCCTATTATAATCTCATCATTCACTCCCAGAAATTTCACAGTTATGAGAGTATTATTCAAACCTTGTCTCATAGATCGGAACGGCTGTTCGACAAAAATGCAAACGAGAAAACTCGTAATTCTTGTTGAGACGAGAGCGGTGGTCCCTTTTTCGATCCGATGACTGTAGCAAGAGTTATAACCACAATTCAGTTTGACCCCAAATGATTAAAATAAAAACGTCTCTAACTTCTATCGGTTTTTAATTTAAGTTACAAATAAGGGGTGTTGCTAGGACAATGCTAGGAGCACAATTACATTTCATTACGCGTCAAATAAAAAATGCGAAAATCCATCAATCTGATAAACAGTTATGCGACGAATATAACAATAATTTAACGCTAATTGAGGAAAGTCCGCTCGATCTGTTTCAATAAATGCTATTATGCGTGATTCACAGAGAGCAGTGTGCGCGAATTGCACATTTACGTATTGCAACGACGATACGTTTTGAATGTTATTATAGTGCACGATGTGCTTTGGCGTTTGTTGTGATCAATAGCGCAGCACAGAACTATCGCTGCAGCAATAACATTTGCTACTATTGCCACAACTGAACTTTCAGGTAATCGGAGCATCAATAGCATGGCAATTGCTATTGTAACAGCAATGCAAAATAGCACAAAATGAAACAAAAAATTTTCAGAACGTGGTGGAGATTGTGTGTTGCAGTGGTGAAAGCTTTTAAATTCCGTCTGTGTGTGATCGGCCATAACTCGGTATCAGCTTAACCGATTTTCGTGATCATGGGCTCATTCGAGCCGGCATAGTTTATTTACCGTGAACATATCTGAGTTTTTTGATTTGAGGCCTGGTTCCGGGGTAAGAGGTCAAAACGTGGGTATTTACCTCGTTTTAGTACCCTTCACAGAAGGAAGGTTATTTTTATCTTCACTTTCGAATTTTTTCTGTAGCTGTCAGTTTGCTTAGTGATTTATATATTGTATGTACTTTAGTATTGCTAGCTATATTAGTTTTGTTATCTTCTCAAAGATACTGGCACAATGGCTAATATGCGGTAGCTCATTTTGTAACTTAGCGCTTAATACGTTATGCACGTCTTCCTAAATCACATATTCAACACTTAGAAATTGTTATCTTGGCGATAATTTAAGCTACTGATTTAAAAATTGCGCCGGATGTTAGTAGGAGAAATTAGAAGAAATTGCTACTGTCTTTTTAGAAAATATAAAGCATTGTGCTGCCCTTTTCTGCAAACAGCCAGAATTGTTGTTAATATTTACAGTTTCACAATAATTACTCTGTTTTAGATTTGAAGATTTACGAAAAGGCTTAGCCCATTTGAAACAGCAAGACCAGGAACAACAAGAAGGTCCGAAGGATTTTCTAAAAAGCAATCTAAATTCGTTTATTTGCTGCCTCGATGCACTGACAGGTATGGGAGTCGTATTGTTAGCTACATACCTATATGACGAACATTCTGATTGTTGACTAAACTGTTATCATTACTGGTCAACATGAACTGGCTATTTTTCAGTCCTCTTTCCACCAACTAGTTTGTTAGCGTATAGCATTGTTTAGATATGTTTGCTCAGTTTTACTAATTTAACACAAGTGTAAAATGCGTAATGCCGTGTAATCAAAGCAGTTAAACTGTTGATATCTTGTGCGGAACTGATTAAATTATACCGCGGCATTCTGGTACTGTACGTTTGTGTTATGTAAAAACGACTCTTGAATAAACGTTTATAATGTTGGTCTTTTTGACCTATAGTACGCTCCAGAAATGACTGTAGCTTTTCAAGCGAGCCGAAAAGTGATGTAACATGTTTTGAGCTTCGGTAGAATAGCGAGCGAGCTACGGTGATTTCTATCGGATTCTTTATCCGTTGTAGCAAGAGTCCATTGTATAATTTTTGTATAGAGTATGACACTCGATCACCCTGATGTAATTTACTCTGTTCGACGATGTGGTCGTTTTTCAGCTTGCCCATCGACCCCCACCAAGTATTCCCAAGGTTCTTTGGGGTATCGGCTACGCTTCAAGGGTTTTTGGTGTCAGCTATTAACTCACCAAAACAATCGAACTGTAGCAAAACTATGAGCCACCCGTGAGTGCTACTTCTCCTGCATTCTTATTGGCTGCAGGCGAGCTGATGGGTGGCACCACCCCGAGGAACTTTAGTGGGGTAGTCGACACTGTCCAAAGAACCTTGAATGGCAAGAAAACCTCTTGAACCCTTGGGGTAAGCCCAAATGCGACCACATCGCGGTATAAGATAAACTACATGAGTATGACCGAGTGTCATATTCTTCTACAAATTTATTATAATGGACTGGTTATATTGGTTGTAACACATGGGTAACATATTCGTATCATTATGCTACATTACAGACTTAGAGAAAGCGATTGCCGAGGATACGGCGAGTACCGGCGGATCGACACTGCAGTGGACCGTATCGCTTGCAGAGAGTGTTGATAAATCGAAAAAGCGTGCTGAAGCGCTATTCGCAGACGTTCTTGGTCGAAAAGACCAAGCAGACGCCACACGAAACGCTTTGTCAATTATGCAGCGTTTCAAGTTTTTGTTTTACTTGCCACAGAATATCAAAACCAATATTGAGAAGGTAATAATGATGCTGTTTGCTAGCTAAGAGGAAAAATATAATATTGTACGCGAAAGTCCGCAGTCGAGGTTCGAAAAGTATCTTCATCGAGTATTTAAATTTCTTCGCTAACGGCCCGTGTGTTGGTAAAAGACTTCTAGAATGCAAAATCAGCATTAATTTGCAAGTAAAACCCGCTCAGATAATCATGTAAATACAGGATTGTAGGATTGGGTCATTAGGAATGATTCCGAGCTACTTCTAAGATTGTAAACTATGAAACTAATTCTGATCCTGCTCGGATCCACTATTCTGAACATATAGACGTGCTTTTTTGGTCTAAAAAATGTATGGAAATTTAAATGTATTATGTCAGTATATTTTGAGAATTGAATTACATCGGAGTTGATAAAATTTAGCCGCATGCACCATTGCATGCTCGTGTCAAATGTATTGTTATAAGGTGTAACAAATTTGCGATTACTTTAAGTCGTACAAGTGCTAGAAGCATTTTTCAACAGAAATAAAGGAAACTTGTTTTACTTGAAACTAGGAATTTATTCCAAAGCAAAGTGATCACAACTAGATCACAAGGAGTTATTGAACGAAGGTTAGCTATCCTATTCATGGTTTCCGTAACAAACATCAACTTTTAACAATAATTATTGAGTTACTCAAACAATTTCTTAGCATGTATTATCATACTACACTTGTAGAAATGCGAATAACGTATTTTTACAGATGCTGCAGGCATTAACTTCAATGATTAGTGCCATTTCAAATCAGTTTCACTCTAAAGTAGGGTTTGCACTATTAATTTTCAACTTTTTAGAAAGATTATGCTCTTATTATCAATGAATATAGCCGAGCGAAAAATTATATCAACACAGTGTTTTCCGACTCACAAATCCCGTTATTCCAGGAAGGTAGGTCTTAAAACATATTAATATGTTTTATTCTAAAATGATGAATTAGCTAACTTGTCGAATAAATAGTCGCTAATGTGGTCCCTCCGAATGTTGCAGTCCATGGGTTGGTTCTATGTTCGGAATACTTCCCACAACAATTCACAAGAGTGAATGTTTTTAAATATATCTCTTTTTGGTCAGAGCGGTCATTTTCGCATTACGGCCCAAAGTATAAGTGGAACTTTATACTGACATTCGGCTTGTTGAGTTATTTAAATTCTTATTAAATGTGTTGGCTTAGCTATTCTGAGCGTATAAATATATATATTCACCAGTTCGAGCAGATATGTGAGGACGGAAATGCTTATTTTTGACACCGAAATATATTTTACAATTAATCATTTTTTTACGCAATAACTCAGATTGGGTCTGTATGTCTGGTGATTACTAAACACGAGAACACTGATAAATACTATGCTGCACATTTCGTAATAATAACCGCTTTAATTGTGGAAAAAATCGTGCACATATGAAATGGTGACATGAAGAAACATTCAAATTAGTGCATTAGCTTTGCTTTTTTGTAATAAAAAGCGAATAATTCCCGAAAATATACTTTCTAGGTCATGACTGTAGCCTGAAATTTTACGTATGTATACATTTTGTGTGCCCTTATAGGTTGGAAACGTATATTATGGCCCTTGTTGAGGCCTTCCGTATGTCCGATGATCCGCAAGAAACGCCAGGGATTTTTGCTGAAGTTCCTGGCAAATTTAGTGCATGCGTCGAAATTTATGGTGACGGTTGTCTTGTAAGCAACAAGAAACAATATTTTAAATAATTTTGATCTAACTCATGATTGATATAAAACTGGTGACTTTTTTCATTGATGAAACTAATTGCTTGTCACAAAATTATAATTATAGCGTTTGCTGAAGTGGAAAATAAAATGGCTCTGTTCAAAAAATCTCTGAACGAAAAATTGATGGAAATGCCAACACCTTTGGACGAACAGATCAAAATTATCCGGTACAATTTGTTTTGTTGTTGATTTGCTTGTTGTCCAAATTCAGTTTATAACTTGGAGTTTATAAATTTATTTGGTTCCTTTGAATTATAACTGTTACTAACATAGGCCGGAAAAATATGTAAACGCCATCTACTCTGACTTCAGCTTCTTTAAATTTTTACTGTAACTGGTGATAAATTTAACAGTTCAAAATGTTTGGTTAGCTATTATATGATTATAATATTTACGTAGCTACGTCTGCGGGACGCTGTAGGAATTTCAATGTTGGCGTCAAAGTGCAAAATTTTGGTATCTTAGTTGTAAATCCATTGCTAGAATAGCTTCTTCGGAGCTGCGGATTATGGTGAAATTAATTTTATATTATTTAAGTTACATGAATTCATTGCCGCCATAATAAAAAGGTTGTAAAATTGCATATTTAATTTGTTATTCATATTTTGTAACAAATTCTAAAAGTTTTCATGTTTTCGGCTGTTAGATTATGAAATAAGTTTTCTTATGATTTTTTTATTGAAAATGGTAGTTGCATTCTTGTATAGTTCGTTATCTTGAACATGACTCAACATTCAAACGTAATTGTACATTATTTCATTTGTCCGCCAGCGAAGAGTGTACATGCGTTTTCACTGGTTTGGGCTTTTTGCAATGGGTGGTTGTGGGTCAGGTCTGTCCTAGAATTGGGTCCAAAAAGTTCGAAAGAGGATGTGAAAATATATTATAAAAGCTTTTATTTATGAATATATTGTATTATCTACGAAGTCTATATGACAATTACTACATCTTTGTGCTTTAGATGCAGAGCGAAATGCCAAAATTCACTAAAATAAGTTGGAATGAAAATGTTTGCGGGGTATTAGAAAATTTAGAATGCCAGACTTTCATGGTTTTGACCGAAGCTTCCGAAAATAATCGATTATCTCCTTACTTCTTATTATTATCTTCGGATTAGCAAGAAAAATTCCTGCTGTAATGGATTCGTTAGTAAATTTTATCACGTTGAATTTAATGTAATAATACTTTTTATCGAGCGTAAACTGGCTTATTTCCCCCGCCGTTACTTAGATGGGAAGTACCAGATTTACCTTGTATTTGTTTCCGCTTAGTGATACAATGCATCAATCCACAGTGGATTATTTATTCTTTATGCTCATGAAAGCCATATTTAGGTATTTATCCCAACTGGAGCCTGACACCGATCCAGCTTGGGATTGTATACGGGCGCAGCACCGATGGATTTGCAATCAACTTTGGGACGCACAGTCACGATATTTCAAGCTCGCAGCACAAGAAAAACACATGACAGATGATGATTTTGACGACGATGAAGAGCACGTTTGTAATCAGATTTCTCATGTCACCTTTAGGGACCGGTAATTGTGCTGGGGTTCGGATGGCGGCAACCCATCGACTTAGGCTTAAGCTCAGTCTAAGTGTTTTACGAAGATGACGTGGATGACGAGGCTTAGTATATTAAAATCAGTAAAGAATACATTTTAGTTCCGCCCCTAAAATTACATTGGCCCTGATTTTATGATTTCAACAGAAACATTTAAGTGTAAAAAATCTTTTCACAGCCAGTTTAAACAATGTCTTTGCAGATTAATTAAAACGCTTTTTTGGTACAAAAACTAAAACATATTAGCAGTGTTTTGGATTAAATAATATGAATTTTGACATTTACATCAAAAGAGGAATCCCATTTTAGATAATTTGGTAGAGGAGTGACTGACATTCCTCGAAATTATGATATTAATTTCATTTTACAGGGCTTATCTGTTTTGGTCTTGCCGTCTGTATGTTGCTAATTTGTTCCACTCGAACTTTAGTCATAATTTGCTACACAGAAAATACAATTAAATACCAGGTCACCGGGTCAATACCTATAATATAGCTACTTTTATGCTGATGTTTAAACAATAACACATATTGCTGAAACGTAAGTATGGTGTGAATTTTACGTAGTTAGTCTCCTAACTAAGGATCAATCCGGTGGCTGCAATTCAAAAATATCTTTTTTGGGGTCAACGACGGTCGTGGGTTTAGATTGCATTAAGTTACCCATCAACATATTTCTTTACTTAATCTCACGACAACGCCTGGATACACAATAATGGCATTGTATGTTTAGTTTCCAGTGAAAGAAATGTTTTTCTCTGTGTTTTGTATCTCTATAGTTTACAAGTTACAGTGCACTGTGGTACTCTCATTTTAGTCGGTATTGTTCTTAGTCCAAAAACTGTGTTAGGATGGAATTGTGTCGCGCGTTAGATTATGCGTCAGAAATGTTTGTGATTTTGGAGCGAATGACGAGCGAACATTAAGCTACCAGCGGTTATTTATGGTGGGTTTGGTAGTAGCTTCGTAATTATCAATTTGGGCTAAAAGAAAGAGAAATTTTTATGCTCGACGTCGGTGTTATAGGCGGTGGCACTGACGTCACGCTATCAAAAAGTTTCTTCACATGATATACCGTTTAACCTGTGGGAGTGACTAGATACAATTTGCATGTCGTCGGTGTGTATTGTATCCCATTTTATTTTTTTCAGTGTCGGAAATACCGCAACGCTTCCACTTTTCCGAGGCAGTATTTACCATAGTAACGGCACGAATTCCTGCGTTTTGGAAGTTGATCCAGGCGTATTCGTGCGATTTGGGTAATGGTAATTCTCCGGATTACATCAGTAATCAAGAGGAAATGGAAGTATGTTCTATAAAATTTTGTGCAGTTATTGTACGTTTGGAACTGTTTGATAATTTTGAAACTGTAGAAGCATTAAGATAATAAAGTTGAGCGCAGAATTTCCTGTTCGCAAGAACTTATCAACTGGCAGCGAATACTATTTTTTGAAGCTTATAAGTGGCGTTTCTGTATCTTTTTTATTATTCCGAATTTGATAGTTAAAATAAATTTTTACAGGTAATTAACAAGAACTGCGCGTTATACCATAGGACGCAGTTTGCGAAAACCAAACTGTATTGGTAAATTTTGCAACCTTCATTGTTATAATTATGAATTCTCGTTTTTCTTTCTTTCGATTTTAGTAAATCATATAGTAATCTGGTAGTTTTATTTGACATAGTTTGTTTAATCGTTTATACTAGGTGATGCTACAAAGTCAGTTTCGGCTTGGATCGTGGCTTATTTTGAACGCCGTACTGCCTGACGCTTTGCCGTTTGAAGCTGCACGCGAGTATAAGGATCGCCTCGCTAGTTGGCCGCCACGCGAAGATGCTGACGATACGCTGTATTTGCTCAATTTGCTGCGGTCACTCAGGTACGTGCTGTCGTATTTTCGGTCTTGTGGAATTAAAATTCGCAAAGATTTTATTGATGCTTTCAGCGGTGATAAGTGTTATAGCAGATAGATGCATATACGTATGATTTAAGCTACATTAACTGACTAGTGTCATAAATAGCTAACACGAGCGATAGCTGGCACAGTTACGTTATTGCTAAGTTTCGTGCTGTTTTCCCGGTGTATGGAGATCCTCTTGTGTGCCATATGTCCACAGTTTGAAACTTATGCACTTGACACTACTGAAGTTTGGTTATACAGCCGCCTTTTAATTTTTGCCAATAGTTAGCAAAATCATGTGTACTGGTATAAAAATTGATTTGCTATTTTTGATTTTTGAGTGTATTAAGTGAAACAAGCTAAGCGAAGAATTCTTAATAGCCTTGACAGTGGTGAAATTTGCATAACGCAACTTTGGCTGGACCGATTAATTAGCGCGATAGCACATTCGAAACCTTGAAATCTCTAATAATTGTGCCCTTTAGTTTGGCACAAAAACCAATTACAACATTTTCCCGGGTAGAACAAGCTTGCCAAGCCGGCTCTGGTGGGTTCCTGAAGAGGACCCAAAAATCACGTTACTTCTTGTACGAATTGTATATAATGCATTTCTACACGGTTCTCTTGGATGCAGGGTTTGGGTCAAAACGGGTTTAAATGAGTCCACGAGACCGAAAATACAAAATTGCAATATCTCCGCAACCATTCGATGTATATAGGTTTATTGTTTCACCTTGTGGAGCAAATGATTCTATATCTAGCCGCAAATGGCGTGTTTGTATTGCAGCATTGCGCCAAAATGGGCTTTGCCATGGCTCCATGCTACTCTGGCAATGTCCCCGCATCCGGCAGAGCCATATGGGTGTTTTTGTTTCATTTTGTAGAGCTTCATCCTATATGTAGCTGATAATTTGTCCTGTTATTGTCATTATTTACTCGACAGGATTGGGCCAAACTGTTGTTTCGATAACAATTGGACCCAAAATAAACGAAAATGGTAATATCTCCCCAATACCTCTAAATATAGGCGTTTTAGTCTCAATTTGCAGAGTAATTTGTCCTCTATGTGCCTGGACATTGCGATCGCAATAATACGGTATATCGACATAACAATTCAAGTAAACATGGCTCATATTTGATCTCTAAATGGTAATTTAATGCTCAATATTATCTGATTACGTCTGACTAAATTAAATATTCAACACTCAGAATTCACAATCTTGGCGTAAGCCAAGCTACTAGATTTACATTCGAGTTGTGTGGATTTGTGTACCGTAATCTTTATAAACATGGCTTTAATCTGTTCTCAGAGTTTGCATTGCTCAATTGCATCAAGTTGACAGTCATCAGGAACGACACGAAAACGAACACCTGTCCGAACGTCATTTCAACGCTTTGTACGAGCTTAACAAAACAATTAGACTGCGTTGCCTCAATCGAATACTTGAGCAAACCATTGAGAGTAGGTTTATTTTAGGATGTAGTTTTTGGCTAATGTAATCGTTATCTACTTAAACCTATCTAGACATTTTTAGGACATTTTACCAAATTCCGAAGATATGAGTAGTTTGATTTCATTTTCCCAGCAGTAGCTATTTTATTTTGTAGAAAATATTTTTGTACTTAGCTAGTACATTGTATATTGGAATGTTTTTAAGTAAATAATGTTTGTAAACATGTACCTCCGGGATTTCAGGGGGCTTTTGGCAAATAGGGGCTCTCGGGGTGAGGTCTGACCCCGAATTCAGGAATGAAGGAAAAGGTCACTGGCAAAAGAAATATATACTTTATAATATTATATATTACACAATCGTCGCTGATTTGTGCAGACGCCCGATGTAGATGTAATCATTTTGAACGGAGGATAGCAAATGACGTCTACCGTTCGATAAGTGTGTTTTGAGCAAAGGTCCAATGTTGTACACACAATATAGAAAGATATATCGAAACGAGTAATGGTCCTGTATCAGATGGTGAAGTGTTTTTGCACACAGTTTATAAAAATTCCTTTTTTTGTGTGCGCTCCCCATTATCGATATGGGGGCTGGCCCGCCCACAAAGTTTGACGCTACCGAGATACCGGATAATTGTTTCACTATAGTGCATCAGCCGATATTTGTCTTCAAGCCGAATGTGTTTTGATATGCGGCACTTAATGTTGTCAGATTCTCTGAATTCTTTACTTGTAGCTATGTGTTTTGAATATGACTTGCTCGGGAACAATATCATGAAACACTTGACAGAAACTTCGTTGTTTTTAAGTACAAATTTTCCAGTTTGTTGAACGTTGATGTCTTTTTTTTGTCACACGTCTTCTGTTCAGTTTTTCGTTAATAAACCGGGAATAACACGATCCATACTATATAGTATTTTCTGGTTGTGTTTTCGTCTGGAAAACACTACGTCGTTAACAAAAACGGGGTAATTTTGGCTCACTCGTTTACGCAATTTTCGTACCCAATCGCATCCAGTTACCCTATTTTTGTCATGGTCCTTCGGATGAACATTTTGATCGAACTTTAGACAATTTTGTCGAGGTTTTTCGAGCCCAAAAAATTGACATTTGTTCATGTTCATTGACAATTTCGCTCGAAATGGATGAAAAAACTGCAACTGTCCGAAAGCAACAGCGCAATGCGATTCGGTTGAACGCTAATAAATGTACCGGTAAAGCCCAACAATTACTCGGGGAAACCGGTCCTATCGATCTAGATGAACTGAAACTTTGCCTTTCGAAGCTTGAAGCTTATAGGAGTCAACTTTCGGAGCTCGATAACGTTCTTTTGAGTACTTATGACGATTCAAAACTTGAAAATGCGGTTTCGCAGTCGCTCGATTTTGACGAGCAACTGCTCGATATTATCCAAAAATGCATCATTCGTAGGGATAAGCTAGAAGCCGCTGCAGCTAGTCACACTGTCGTGGGAGGAACCCAGAACAATTCCACTGTTTCGGATCGTTCTCAGTCCACTGTGAAATTGCCAAAATTGGAAATTCCCAAGTTTAGCGGTACTGCGCTAGACTGGCAACAATTTTGGGATAGTTTCGATAACGCGGTCCACAGCAATGAAGACTTGTCAACTATCGACAAATTCAATTACCTTCGGTCTTTTCTTGAGGGGGACGCCTTCGGGTTGTGGAGGGCTATCGTTTGACCGTTGCAAACTACGATTCTGTTATCGAAACTTTGAAAGAGCGGTACGGCAATCCGCAAGTGGCCATTTTTTCGCATTTTGAGGCCATGTTGGCGCTTCAAACCGCCACCCACGACATAGCTCAATTGCAAGCGGTGTGTGACGAGTGCGAAAAACACATTCGCAGTCTTGTCGCCTTGGGGCTGCCCGAGGACACCTTCGGGCAAGTGTTCACCCCCATCATTCTGTCAAAGCTGCCCAAATGCGTTCGAATGGAGTTGCACCGCAGCAATGGATCCAAACCCTGGACCCCTACCCACCTTCGTGCGCTCCTCAAGGATGAGATTTACGCTCGGGACATGTGCGAGCGTAATTTCGGTTCATCCCAGCAGCAGTCGGGTTCCTCAAGTAGTGACTCCCAGTCCCAAAACAAGGGCAAATTTGGCAAATCCAAGCGGTTTTCGGGCACAACGTCGTCCCTCGTCACCCCGTCCACAGAGGGTAAACCCCGTTGCGATTTCTGCTCAGCGTATCATTTCAGTGATCAGTGCAAACGGTTTCCCGATGTTCAATCGCGTCGTTCCCAGCTGAACAACAAATGTCTGTCGTGTCTTCGTTCGGGCCATCGTGTTCGGGACTGCCGAACACGTCGTCCATGCGCACATTGTAATCGATCGGGCCGTCGTCGAAGTCTTTGCGAGACAAAATTTGGCACCAATTCGAAGGATCTGCCTTCGAACAACGGGCCTAATTCGGGTGGATCCCAAAATCCGTCAAGTTTGGGGGGTCTGCCCTCGAACAAAGATGCTTCCGTCAATGTTCACAGTTCGGATGAATCTCAAAACAAAGACGTTGGCAAGGGAACACAGATGCTTTCGCATGGTCAGGTGTCAATCCTGCAAACGGCTGTCACCACGGTGTCTCGGTTAAACAACTGTTGAGCTAGGCTGTTGCTCGACATTGCCGCATCTCGTACTTTCATCACAACCGCGGTTCGCAAGAAGATCGGAGCACGTTCTATCGGGACCGAGCGCATCGCTATCGCTCGTTTCAATCAAGACGTGCGCTATTCGAAGATGTATCAAACCGTAGAGCTTGAAATCACCCTCAAAAATGGGGAAAAGCGGTCGATCAGTGCAAATGTGACTGACTTCATCACGTGTCCGGTTCACAAAGTTCCTCTGGATGTGAAGAAGCATCCATTCATTTCGTCGTTGGATCTGGCTGAACCTCTATGTACCACTGATGAAATGGTCAACATCGATGTTCTGATCGGTGCTGATTACCACTACGACTTCGTCGGTTCCGAACAGGTCAGGTGTTCGGACGGGCTTATCTTCCTTAGTTCTTCGCTTGGCTACATCGCTGCCGGTAAACTTCAGAAGCACCCACATCGGTCGGACGTCGCTTCTGCCATGCTGACCACTCGAGCAAGTCTGTTGCCCGAGACAAACTTCGAGGTTGAAAAATTCTGGCGTCTTGAAGATATTGGCATCAAAGACACTGTTGATTCTGAGGAAGATGAAGCCGCACTTCGTGATTTCAACTCGTCGATTCAATTCAACGGTTCTCGATACGAGGTGAAGTGGCCTTGGAAACCTGAAGTTTCCGACTTGGCAGACAACTATGGCCTTTCACTCGGTCGTCTTAGATCGCTTCTCCGTCGCCTGGAAGTGAATGATGGTCTGAAAACTCAGTACGACACTGTGATCAACGATAAACTTGATAAAGGGATCATCGAAGAGGCTCCAGCTGTTCCAGATGGGGACAAAGTCTATTACATTCCACATCATTGTGTGATCACGCCGCAGAAGACTACCACAAAGGTCCGCGTCGTTTACAATGCATCCAGCAAGACCGGTCCCAAATCTCGCAGCCTCAACGACTGTGTCTATCGCGGCCCTGTTCTTCTGTCGGATCTGTGTGGTCTGATCTTTCGGTTTCGCCTGAACAACGTTGCGGTCGTTAGCGACATCGAAAAAGCTTTTCTGCAGGTGATGCTGCAGAAGAGTGAACGAGATGTCACTCGCTTTCTGTGGATCAGGGATCTGTCGCTTCCACCCTGTCCCAACAACCTCGTTGTGTATCGTTTCTGCAGAGTTCCCTTCGGCGTCAACGCCAGTCCGTTCCTTCTTAAGGGGACCATCACTCATCACCTGAACAGCTCTCCGGTTGCTCGAGCCATTCTCGACAACGTTTACGTGGACAATGTGCTTGGAGGTTGTGCTTCAACGCAAGACACGTTAAATTATTATTCTGAAGCTAAGTCCATGTTCGAAAAGGCATCGATGAATCTTCGAGAGTGGTTCTCTAACGATACGAAGTTCATCTCCCAAATTCCTGAAAAGGATCGTGGGGTCGGTGATTCAACAAAGGTTCTCGGCATCACCTGGAATTTAGGTGATGACTCGCTGTCCTGTTGCGTCGGTTGTATTACAAAGATCAATGTCAAGTCTAAACGCCATGTGCTGAAGGCCGTTGCTAGTGTCTACGATCCATGTGGCTTCTTCGCTCCTGTCACAATCCAGGGCAAAATTCTGTTGCAGCAACTGTGGAAAAGCAACTTCTCCTGGGACGATCCGCTCCCGGGAGATGTGTTGAAAGATTGGCAAAGCTACCAAGCCGATCTGGTGAAGATTCCTGAGATGAAAATACCCAGACAATACTGTGTCGATGTCACTGCTGCTGGCAATTCGTTCGAGCTGCATTGTTTTTGTGATGCATCGGCAAAAGCATACTCGTCAACTGTTTACCTGAGAGTGTCGGAACCCGATACTCCAACCACCGCACATCTCGTTTTCTGCAAAGCACGAGTGAGTCCAATAAAAACCCTGTCAATTCCTCGCTTGGAGTTGATGGCTGTTTTGATCGGTGTTCGCGCCATTGCGTTTGTGGAGGCGCAGCTCAAATTGAACATTTCCCAAAGGTTTGTCTGGTCTGACTCGCAATGCACGCTGCATTGGGTTCTGGGGAAAGACGTTTCAACAGTTTTCGTCAAAAACCGAGTCAAAGAAGTTAAAAATCATAAGGGTCTCACTTTTCGCTACGTTCCTACTGAAGACAATCCAGCTGATTTGCCATCAAAGGGGTTAGGTTTCGACAAATTTGCTGAAAATTCGCTGTGGTGGAAAGGGCCATCGTGGCTCATCGGTGAAGAAGCAGTCTGGCCTTCTTCAATTGATGTCAAACCCCCAAAAACTTCGTTTGAACCACCGAATGAGTCTGTGACACCTGCTCCAGTGGCTGATCCGGTCGTGTCCAATCTGGTCGAGTTCGACCGGTTTTCGTCGTTGCCCAAGTTAATTCGGGTCACAACATGGGTTCTTCGTTTTGTGGGAAAATTAAAAGGCCAAAAATTCGTTTCAAACTCTTTGTCACAGTCTGAACTTTCGTCCGCACTCCATGTTCTGATCAAAACCGTTCAAATGACTTCTTTTGGCGACATTTTTTCCGCTGAAAACAAAAAGCTTGTCCGTCAACTGTCTTTATTTGTCGATGACAAGGGCATCATTCGCTGTCGGGGTCGCTTGGAGCATACCAGCGTCCTACAAGAGTCAAAGTCGCCCATTTTGTTGCCCAAGAACCACTGGTTCTCTCGTCTGGTCATTCTTCTCGACTGCCGGTAATCTGTATCGCTGTGGCGTCAAGTCACACCCTGGCTCAAGTTCGCTGCCGTTTCTTGGCTCGTCCGTGGTGGAGCTGAAGTGAAGAGGTGTCTTGGTGACTGCCGAGTCTGTCGACGGGGTACACTGTCCGGCCATATCGAGCTCCTGAACCCCCACCGTTGCCTGACTTTGGTTCCGTGCAACATCGGCCATTCAGCTGTGTAGGGCTGGATTACCTTGGCCCAATCATCGTTCGTTCCAGTCAGTTCGATGTCAAAGTCTGGCTGTGTCTCTTCAGTGCGCAGTCGTGCGTGCAAATTCACGTCGAAGTCGTTCAAGATCTAACGGCGGCTGAGTTCCTTCTTTGTCTTCGACGATTTATGGCAATCTATGGAGTTCCCAGTCTGATTGTTTGGGACAATGCGAAACAATTCCATCTGTAAAAGAAAGTCATCGATCGTTTGGGGAGCAACATGCTGGAATTTGACTCCGTCATTGGTGAGTTTGCATCCCACTCGAGGCATCACGTGGAAATTTGTCGTGGAGGACGAGGTCCCGTGGATGGACAGATTCTACGAAAGGATGATTGGTCTTGTCAAAAGCTGTCTGAAGAAGTCGCTTCATGGCAGAAGACTGTCCCTCGTCGAGCTTCAAACTGTCGCTTCTGAAATTTCCAGTTTCCTCAACTCTCATCCGTTAATGCTACAAGAAGACGAAGTCAGTCATCGCCCATTGACTCCG
>JASANE010006012.1:0-40747 GCA_030248225.1 Trileptium ribeirensis | reverse complement strand
GCAGACTTGCATTGAGCAGATAGTGCATATTTTGGTAACTATGTATAGACCGTGTCTCCGACTAGGCTAAATGCCTCAGGCATGGTGACAAAGCAAAATGATTTTCATTCCTAAACCTGGCAAAGATGACTATACTGACTCAAAGTCGTATCGTCCGATAAGCCTCTCGTCGTTTTTGTTAAAAGCATTGGAAAAGATTCTGAAATAGTTATATAAAAGAATGTGAGTGTTAAAAGGGGGTTCCCCTACATGAAAATGAGCATGAAGACAGACCAGGCAGAAGTACTATTTTGGCTCTTCAGTTTACGGCATCTTGGATTGATCGCCAAATGAACCTTGGCAAATATTCAGTTGCAGTGTTTATGGACATATCTGGTGCCTTCGACTGTACTAGGATCTCTTTTATCCTTGACAGTCTAGCCGAGCCGGCCAATTGGAATGTGTGTCAAGTATTGGCTATCAGAATTGCTTTCAACGAAGAAAGTATAACAACTGAATTGGGGATGGCTAGATGCACTGTAAAAGCTTCCTGAGGATTTCCCAAAGGAGGCGTGCTATCTCCACTCCAATGGAGCTTGGTCGTTGATGAACTCTTGCAAATCATCAACAGTAACAGCGTTGTATGTGTTGGTACTCTGATGATTTGGCAGTGATGGGGGTGTTATTTACCTCCCGACAAGCTGTTTGTAATAGACTCCAGAATGCTTTAAATAGGATATTTCATAGGTGTGAGAGTAGAAGACTAGCTGTGACCGCAGCAAAAACCATCCGCGTCATCTTTACAAGGAAAATGAGAATACATGGGTATAAACAGTTGATGATAAGTGTACAGCTTTCGAATGAAGTTAAATATATGTGTTTAATATTAGAAAGAAAACTAAATTGGAATTAATATTTGATGGAAAAGTGTAGTATAGCTATGAGGCTTCTGTTCTCACTTAAAATATTGGCTGGATGTAATTAAGGTTGAAACCAGGTATAGTTAATTTTTGTGTAAGTCTGTCGTTATGCCGTCACTGATGTATGGCGTGGTGTGCTGGTGGCACAGATTACATTTGAAGTCATATACAGGCTTTCTTAAGGTTCAAAGATTAGATTGTTGCATGATTACGAGTGCTTTCTGGTATGCAAATGGGTCTCTGGAATATTTATATATTTAAAGGACGTGATCTATGATAGCGGCAGGAAGCTGTCAACATATGGTCCCCTTCAGACAGTATTGTAGCAATTTAGAATAACCAATTCTGCCTCCATGAGGACTTTAGCGTCGACTCTGCGGAAAGTATTGAATAGTACGTTACATGGATGGTTCGATGACGAGGTATTTTATTAAAAATAAAGTATCACTATTCATCCCACTTAGTCGAAATGCAACTGTTTTCTGGCAATAGTGTTACTGCTAATAGGTAGAAGCGCAGAAATTTTATAAGAAAAGAAACTTAGGAGACACGAACTATCGCTATTTTCAGCGATAGTCAAGCTGCACTTAAGGCATTAGATAATTCCCGAATCAGATCTTGGCTCGTGCAGGAATGGATAAAGCATCTTAATAGGGTTGGTCAGAGAAATAGTTTGAAACTAGGTTGAATTAAAGGAGATTCTGGACTGTTGGGAATGAAGTGGCTGATAGGCTGGCTAAGAAGGGATCGGACACTGCGTTTGTGGGTCCCGAACCTTGTATTCCTATAAGTAATACAATTGTTAAGACTTTTTAAATGACTGTTCATACATGAACCATCAATCAAAGTGGCGCGATGGAAATAACTGCTTGCGGACTAGATGTTTTTTCAAGGAAATTTATAAAAGAGAATCCATGTTTCTTTGGAAATTAAATTAAGACAGAATGAGAATTTCCGTGCAGTTTCTTACTGGGCACAGCAATTTTATGAAACATTTGAGAACTCTTAAGATTGAAGGAAGTGACAAGTGTAGAAGGTGTGGTAAAGACTTGGAGACTGCAAAACATTTGATTTTTGAATGCAGTAAACTAAGAAAGTTAAGATTGAAATTCTTTGGGCATGGAAATTTAGATAGCTCCCAAGGCCATCAATTAAAATTGACCCAATTAATAGGTTTCTGGAATAGGATAAGATTTTAGATTCTTTAAACAGATTGGGGTGCTGGAAAGGACCTAGGGCCAACCAGATTACATTAACCCCTCCTGCTGTCATTCATTCATTAAAAAATACCGATATATTCGCTAAAGAGATATATATACGTGTAATGTTATGGTCTGTTGCATTTCAGTGAACTATCGGGCAAAGCCTTATGGCTCTGAGCGACTTGGCGGTGGAGGCACGATATCGATGGTCTTAATTATCGCGTAAAGGGAAAAGCAAAAGTGCTGCAGTGATGAAAAAAGTACGACGGTGGAGGGTGTTTGTTGTTATTGATAGATTTTAGGGCTAGAGTTGGCAACGGTTACAGCACCTACAACGATGTCATCGTTAAATTTTGTAAAGGTAATTTTAACCGAAAGGGTGCCTAGACGTTGTAATTCTGCACTCAACACGAATTAAGCATAATAAATACCCATCAGCCAGCCTAACCGTCACTTCAATCTAGGATGCACCCAGGGTTCAAGAATTTCCTTTGCTGCCATGACCGCAGTAGCACAATCGGGCTGGTGAACTGACCGGTGTGGGTACGGCACCACCATTCAAAACTTTAGCAGTATTCACTTAGAAAAGATATGAATGGAGAGGGATACTGATGGCTTAAATTTATTGAAGAAAACGCAGGTAGTATGAATTTTGAATGAAGGGAAAATATAATGGAGCACATCGGGTATTAACCCTGCTGCATCCTAACTATCCCACATAGGTTTTAAGCGGGAGGAAGAGGTTTACGAAATGCGGTGGGTATTGACTGAAGCCGTCCACGTCTACTGCAAGGCAATACATAGTGTGAATTCAAAACTTGAAGCCAATATGTTTATATCTGTGTATGGCAACTAATAAATTTTGTTCGTAATTTTTTATTTAATTTCAAATTTTTTATACCGTTTGCGATATCGGTATCGTTATTTTTAATATTTTTTCAGGTGGTTCCTGCAAGCTTAGGATTCAATTAAAGCCCGATGATATAAAGTTTTCGGTATCATTTACTCACCACCCGCAAGATGCACTCTCGATTACAGCGTGAGACCCGAATACTCACTCAGGAGTGCGAACAGTCGCCACCAAAATTTTTGGCGACCGTAATATTAAATGTATATATATACCTAGATTCTGCAAAGTTATTTATACATTGCGCAAGTTTCACTGCTAATGTATAGAATAACATATTACACCTCAGTACTAAGCACAACCGCTGATAGTAAGGCTATTATGGCCAAGATGCTAGACTATGTCGTCAGACTCTACGAAGTGGGTTTTAGAGTTCCATTATCCACCCTCAACAAAATACATTGTGAATTTTTGTCCTTTTCTACAGGTTTCATTGAGTTTTTGTTGTCAAACAAAGTAATATCGAAGATCAGTCAATAGATGTCTCAACATCGGAGGAGTCTGATAATCTAAACCTAATCTATATATATGTATATATATATGTATATATATATGTGTGCGTTACATTGCAGTTGCAAATACGCGTTGTTGAAATAAGCCGAACAGGTATATAAACTTCCAGTCAATAAAATTTTTGGCGCTCCTTCGGTTGGGGGGGGGGCTCAGAAAATGATTGAATCAACAATTTTGCTTCTTCAGTGACCATATTGGACCCAAATTAGCACAAAACTTAAAAAAAAAATTTTTCTCCAATTCCAGCCCCCTCCAGGGGCGCATACCCACACCCCTAGAGTGCGTGGATTGGCACCCAAAAACTTTTTTCTCTGATTTCCATTTAAGTCGGCCCCGGCCTATTTTCGAGATCGTACATTTTAAATATAACGTTAGTTTTATCATCCGGCCATCCACTCAGCCTAAGCTAAGTCGGGGGGCTGACGCAACCGAACCCCCGCTACTAAGCCGCTGCGCTAGCCAAGGTCACAGGGCTCCTCCAGGCATGGCCACGGTGCCTCCCCGCCTGGGTCTGGCGGTACCGTTGTCTTGATATTAAACACAAACATATTGACCTTTGAGGCATAAATCTGCAATCTTCGCAGTTCCACCTTCATTTCTGTAGTTCTCGATTGCTATTCACCATCTAACTCTTGAAAAAATAATAATCCTAATATTCGGGTACCTAGACAATCTGTCGAGCAAATTTATAAAGAACTGGAAATTGGAACCGAAGCCGTCACACAATGGTGCAGCTACTGCAGGGACATTGCAGTACGCTATGACCGTGTTCACGGGCAAAATTGCTTGGCGGCCCTAACATCGATGCCTAGATCAAAGAATCCATGTTCTTTCGTCAAAAATACCATCGCGGCCAACCACGGCGCAAAATGGCTAGGTTCTGGGCATGCTTGAACGGAAAGATGCCTTCTGTTTCCAATCCCAAACCGCACAATTCAAACAATAATGCCACTCATCATACAGCACGTCCACCCCGGCACCAGGATACTCACCGATAGCTTCACAACATACATGCATGCGCAACCTGCCTCGGAAGTCCCCCTACAACCACGCTTTGGTCAATCACAAAAACCGCGAATACGTTAACCCTCAAGACCCAACCGCCCACACTAAGTACATCGACGGTCTTTGGGGCCGCATCAAACATTTTTTCGTGGAAATGCTGGCATCACCGCAGAACTGTTCCCTCGCTATCTGTACGAATACACGTGGCGTCCGCAATTCCTTTACAACGTACAAGGAGCGTTCTTTGATCAGTTGTGCGATATGTATCCCTTCTAAGGTAAGCAAATCACATTTTTCTACTACTTATTTAATTCTGACATCTATATCCGCCACCACTGACGGCAAGTTTTGTAACTATCTTGTATTTTAAGAAAATTAACACTGCAGTTTCAATTTCCAGCATATTATCTCATTAACTAACAGCGCAATCTTTTTTCAATAACACCGCCACAAAGCCTGCCATTTTTTATATAATATGTGAAAAAATTGCCAAACTCGGTTAATCCGTTCGTGAGATATATTCAAAAATGTAAAAAAATTCCATTTTCCCCACAATTACTTTTTTCGACCCCTTAATTTTACGGGTTCACAGTGAGCCCCACAGCCATCCGAGAGCTTCGGGACCCACTCCATTCGAACAGTGTAAAAAATAGGTATATGGCGGTAGGTGGATTGACACTTTTAAGCGCAGCTTTAAGCGATTTAATGCCAAAAATGCATGTTATTGCCCATTTAGAATCCACCAAAAATTCAACAATAATGATAAAGCATCTGAGGAATAGCTGAAAAGGGGCGACTCTGATTACGAAGCAATCGGTTTTGAGGGTATGAGATGACTGGGGGTCCAGAGACTATGGGGCATAGCTAAAAAGATGGTGGGCCCTTTCCCCGAGTTTCCCCCTCCAACCGAAGGAGGGCCAACTTTTTTTGGCGTGATATTCTCTATGAACGACATTCACGGGTTCATTATTTTTTGGGATGACTCACGCAGTTCGTTATGTTAGTGTCGCCGTTAATGACCACCCGGTGGTTGCTCCTATTACCCACGCAGCAATCGAAGCCGTAGCGCCCGGTCTTACTCTGCCCGTCCACAATAACCGGGGCAACAAATTTGCCTTGCCCCGTCTAACCGTTCTACTTCAAACTATAATTAGATTACACGCGGTCTTCTTCATGTGAATCATAGACCATAGCGAACAGCATTGCTCCACCACAACCAGTCTAGTTTTAACGAGTTAGAGAGGACGGCTGACGAGAAATATCCAGCAGTATTTGATAATCTGCTCGACTAATATATAGATTTCGTATAGCACAAAGCAATTATATTTTAGGAAACACAGCGCATTTTTTCTGAGATGCCTTCGCGAGGACGACGAGTCTCTTAAGTGGATCCTTAAGATTATTTGTTACACCAAACTTCATTTTCTAATGGGTACAGAAACATCATATCTAATGTCTGTATGATTGGATACAGGTGAAGCTACTCCTTACTAACGGAAATTACGCTAGTTAAACGACGTCTACTTGTGTTGTGCCATCAGTGGAGACCACCAGATGAATAAATTTTAACCTGAGAACTTTTAATAATGTAGTATCAAATGAAAAGTCTTTCAATATACTAGTTCACTCGGTAAATTTGGGTGAATTCATCCAACAATCTTGCATAGGTATAATGTCTATTATCTCCTGATTGCGGATAGCATCCACGATTGTGCACTATAGCAATAAAATTAATGCACCTCCTCAGCGTCCAAAATTTTTTGGACAACGTGATTCTGTCCTCGAAGACCGGGTATCATCGTGCTGTTTAATTGATAATAAGCATTATGTTTGACATTCACAACATTCACGCGCTCAATATGGCTAATTTGACAAAAATCCAATTTAATCCGCGTATTTACCTATCTTATATCCTATTGTAGCGACAAGACGTTACAACGTTCCCTTATATTCTAGCAAAAATCGTGGCACAATTGCACGGCAGACTGAAGACAAACGGCCGACGCTGCTGGCCATTTCTTAAACCCATGACCGCAGTCACCGATGCAAGATAGCGTCAAGCTAATTTTTTTCCACCTCTTTGATATTATAACCTTCGTTAAATTAGTTAAGTAAAAAACTAAAACTACAGCGCTGGTACGCACTGAACGACGCATATATACCAGCTAATTTCGGTTCCGATTACTCACGGGTTCATTTATTTAAGCAAAAACGGTGGCGGAATAGCATGGCAGACTGCAGACAACTAAGCGACGCCGCTAGCCATTTCTTTAAGCTGAGGCCCGCACTGATGGACTCTTGAAACCATACCCGTGACCCGATTCTATCTCTATAACATTATAATTTTCGTTAAATTAGTCAAGCCAAAACTAAAACTACAACGCTGGTACGCAATGAACGAAGCATATATATGTGATGTACATATACTACGTATGCATATGTCTAAAGTGCGCAAATACATGTATATTTATTGTTAATTGAAGTGTTGACAAGATGGTTCATTTTGCAACACACACAATTCCTTTTTCTTTTGACAAATCGTGTTTCAACACGACTATACAATATGAACACCCAACTGTTCAAACGATATGTTGCAAAGACAAAAACTGATAGACAAACACACAGTTCCTCGCTTCCACTTAAGCAGCTACAACAGAACTGGTAGTATTAAGAAATGTTTCTTGTACTATAATATTGTTGGGTTGTCTTCGCAAGAAATATACCCAAGAGTTTATCATGATTGCTGCTATTTGAACCTTTGGTATGGTTCTGGGGTAATCTGTTCACCACACAAATACAGAGAGCAATTAATTGGACAACAATATGCTGTAAGAGCAGATAGCGAACCAACAGTGACAAAACCGCAGCAGCTCACATGCCTGGTATAATTTCCTGTGCCAGAGCCGTCGCTGATTTGTCGGTGACAACAGCATGGGGACAAATAGGCATATTGATTGCCTATCATGAGACAAGGCTAAAGCAATCGCTTGAATAATACAACGAACTCCAGAGATCTGTAAAACCACCAACAGGTCGAAAATTACCTCGTATTCATCTTGTTGATTATATTCCTTTCTAAGCAGATTATTCATGTCAGTTAATAAAAAGTATGCTATCAATGTGGCGATCGAAATGTATTGTGCAGAACGACGTGAGTGAAACGCAACACTAGCCCTCCTAACAATAACGCACTGATATTTGCGAGTTTAGCAAACGCGTATTAATTTCCGTCATATATCATCAATATCAAATATTTTACTGGTACGTGATGGCAGTTTCAGCGCAAATGTTTCATGAAATCGCTCAAATTCGTATGAAATTCGCAGCTGTATAAACATGAATAAACAGCCAGTCATCAACCAGTAACGACATGCTACTTATTTTCAATATAAGATAAAGCATTGAAATGGGATGAATCCTGCACAAATCAGTGCTGTCAAGATAGTTATACAATGTCAATAACCTTATTTTCTACAAGGTAAAAATGTGTTGTCATTGAATAGCTGTCAACTGCATCATTTTAATACAAAGAAGTGGGTTTAAAGTTAAAAAGTGAAATCATTTTGCGATTGATTTAAATAGCTCAGACGTATTGTCCCCATTCTGCAAAATATAGTTATTCAGAGACACACGCAACGCTAAAATATTCCTAGATCGTAAATCCTGGATACATCGTACAAGAGGAGTGTTTTTATCTGTCATAATAGATGTTGTAGTCGAAAGGAAGTACAGTGGACGTAACTGAGATAAGGGGAAGTAATACTATGTCAATTCTGTTGTAATTTTGCAGAGGAAACATCACCTCAACACAGGAGCATTGGACATATTTAAACAGATTCGTGCTAGCTATACATACAAAATCGGCTAATGCAGGTATATATAAGTTAGTGTTAATAATAAATAGGAGTGTGGTTGATTGCAAATTAAATGTAATTGGTTTACTTTATATAAACAACACTGGTCAGGCGATATAGTTTCAAAGCTGTGGCATAGAAATAGTTTACTGCTGCGCTGACTAATCAAAAAACATAGCTCGCTTGCTGGGAATGTGAATCCAGTTGGCTTAACACAGGTACAAAACAGCACAGTGGTACTGCGATTACATTCATTTGGAGGCCGAAAAAATGGATGCTGATTTTTCATTGAGGGCATTCGTCAGATGATTGACTATCAAAACATAACGCGTATGCTGCGAATTAGACTGCAGTTGGAATATTCATGCGATGCACTTTGTTTGTGAAGTATCCAACGTCAAAGACAGGGTTTTATTATCCGTAATGGTTCTACTCCGTAGATTTTTACATTAATATAATTCACAAACAGACCTTTGTATTCATTTGCTTGTATTTTAACCCCTTATTACCAGGGAGTACTGCAGTTTTATCCCCGAGCCGAAACCGGAACCTGGTCTTATCAATAACGTAAAAAAAGGATGTATTAATTAACTTTTGTTACTTTGGGTGAACGGCGGCGCATATAAAATTATTTACCCGGTTAAACACGTTAGTTTCACTGTTTTAAATGTATATGCATAAGGAAAAGTTGTTACCCTCTGGGAGGACGCGTGGCACGGCACTATACTACAGAATTTCGGTAATAAAATGTGAAATTTTAGCATTTTGTTACGTAATTAGTTGAACGTTGAGCACTATGTTGGGTCTACAGATTTTATGAGGTACCGGGATATGATGAACGCAACTGTACTACCGAGGACGCAGCAAAAATACGAAAGTACTAAGGCCCTTACAACACAAAATTCTTTTTAAAATTATAATCTTCTTGAAAGTTGTGACTCATAAATTTTGAATTTTTTGTTTTTATATTACGCAAATAGTGCCAAGAATAGTGCTGCACTTGTGGTTTTGGTTTGTTAGGTAGTTTTAACTATGAAATGAAAAGCCTTTTACTAAAAAATTTAGCCATGCACATATCCAAAAGACGTGAAACCGGAAGTTCGATTCCGGCAAAAATTAGCTGGAACCAAATTACAAATTACCGGTTATTTCCTGACTTATTCCATAATGTTATTATTGCCGTACATATCTTTAATAATTCCATCACATAACTACACTAAAAATTAAATCATTGACTGGAGACTACGACACACTAGATCGTTCTAGCATCCCAGAGTCATGACCAATAACAGAATTTTTTCGACAACATACTGTTTCTGTCATTGTAAACACATCTACATACAATGAACGTTTCGAAGTATATTTATTGAATAGTTAGACACCAAATCTCTTGAATGGTCCGAAAATCACTTCTCATCATCACCACTGTTCAATTTAACGTCAAATGGCATTCAATTACAGATATTGTTTTCGAAAAAGTTAAATATCCTCCCTCCCTTTTCACATATAAATGCTCCGACACTTAACGACGTTACGATCATCATCGCCATTACGCTGTCTCGAATATGTAATCATTGTGATTACGTTTGCATTCATGTTAATTACGAATGTCTACTGTCCACTAATGTCAAAAATGTGTGTAGTATTTGTGCTTAGTTTTATGAGCTATATATAAATGGATATCATACGTAGACACATGACTTCATAAACGAATGTTAAAGCAAGCTACAAAATCAAAAATTCGAGCATGGATACAAAATTTAAATGCAGTTTTAATCAACATCTGATTTGAACGTTATACAGAATATTTCACAATCAACGACGAAACTGACGGCTGTATCACAATGTAGCTGTAATCAAATATATAATCTACAAAAGATCTATGTCACCCGCTCTCGCTAGTGTACTAACCGTGAGCATCAGCATGAAACCATCATAATTACTGGTTGTTTGAATATATTTTCAACCATGACCCAGACAAACCTACCCAACCTGCGCTCGCCACATACTCTGAATATATATACAACGTCAGTAGTTGTACAATGTCTTCTTGACAAAGCACAGCAGCTGTGTCAAAATATAATAATAGGCCTTGTGCAGGCATGAGGGCGCTAAACTGAAAATAAGAAGCAGACGTGTGTTGATTTAATTAAAATATTTAAATATTTTTCTCAGCCAAAACCAAACAAAAAACTATTGAAATTGATTTTCCTTGTCGTAAATAATCAAACAGCGCAAGTACTTGATTCTCGGAATTGAGGCACAGTTGATACAATGCAATTTTCCGGTTGCCGACGGTAAAAAATGAGCCAGTTCGTGCCCCCAACAAAATTTTACGCTCCCCAGGTTCAATGCCTCTCTGGCAAGTATTTTTGGTTCCCCTAGCTAAAAACACTCCAAGCTTGATGTAAAAAGTTGACAGTATTTGTGAAAAATCCGCTAGGATACTAAAACTTCATAAAATTATGCTAGGGTTTGTTTAAAAGTTGGTTTTAAACCGCACCAGAGACGTCCTTTCAGAGTTTCCGAGGTGATTTATCAAACCAGTACGGAAAAATGCCTTTAACAGACATGGAAAAAGAACCCTGAGTCAAAAATCCTATTAAAATATAACTTTAGGCAATGCACGCTTATTTGGCCAAATGAAGCAGGGTGTCAGCGAAAAATGCTCTTTCACCAATAATGAAATATCAAGGTAGTGCGTTGAGGCTATGGTTTTGGTCTAAAAATGCATTTTATATTTTTTAATGGACTGGAGTCATGTCATTGATCATTGAAGTAGAAAAATGCTCGATTGGTAATTTAGGATATTTTGGGGTCTAGAAGGGCTAGGCTGTCCAAAAAATAAAGTTGCCTTCCCTGACCTAGTATCTGTCACCCGAACAACATGTTACCCAGCCAAAACTAATTTAAGGGTTTCAAACCGGAGCTGGCAGCGCAATCTGACCGTTTTGGGGTATTTGGATGGAGAGTGGGGCTAGCAGAGTCAAATTAACAGCTAGGATGTCCAAAAATAAATTTGACATTCCTCGACCTACATATGGCATCCAAACAACAATTTGGCGAGCCAAAATTAATTTAAAGGTTTCGAACAGGATCTGACAGCGACACTTGGCCATTTTGTGGGCTACAGCAGCCAAAATTATTGTTAGGCAGTCCAAAAACTAGTAACTCTATCGAGATTGCAGAACGTAGTGAAACATAGATACACCTACACCTTTTGCGTGCACAGCCAATGAGTTCATATAGCATACGTCGATATGCTATATGTGGATATCACACAATAACGCACAAATTATAACAAAACTAACACCGGCAATAAGTTTACCACGCTCCAAAACCACCAAGTGCAAGCTATCAGCAACGTAACAGGATAATAACAGTAAAATCAGGAATTTTGGGTCGATGAACCATGGCGGTGCCATACCGCCGTACCTATAGAACCGTGAATCGCAGAGCAAAATCAACACCAGCAATGAGTTTGCCATGCCTGAAAACCGCAGAGTAAAACTTGTCAGCCTCCCAGGACGTCAGAACAATTTCTCGAATTTTGGGTCGAGGAACCACGAGGGTGCAATACCTTAAACCCCATAACACCCGAACCGGAGCCTTTATTGAAAATCAAAATAATAGACATCAGCATAGACCATTAATCGAAAAACAAAAAAGAGGCATCGGCATTTATCATTTTACTATAAAATAAAACCATCCAGAGAAAAAATTCGAAAGCTAAGATACCTTGGTTCCGTGAAGGGTACTAAAATGGGACAAAAAACCCCACATTTTGACCCCTGACCCCGGAACCAGACCCCAAATCAAAAACGCTCAGGCATGTAGACGGCAAATTGACTATGCCGGTTCGAATGAGCCCAAGATCATGAAGATCGGTTAAGTCGTTCCCGAGTTATGACCGATCACACACACACACGAAATCTAAAACATTTCACCCCTGCAACGCATAATCTCCACTTCGTTTCACTACGTTCTGATAAAGTTGGCCTTCCCCGACCTAGTATTTGTCACCCAGACAATAATCAAGCCAAAATTTGTTTAAAGGCTTCAAACAGAAGCTCTGAGCGAAATTGAGTTATTTTGGTGGTAAATTATAACATTTAAAGGGCTAGAAAAGTCAAAATAATTGTTAAATTTAAAAATAAAAAATAAACTTGACCTTCCCGACCTACTATCTGGCAACGAAGCAGCAATCTGCTCAGCTAAGGTTCCAAACATACGTAAGTTGACAGCGAAATTTCGCCATTTGGGGGTTAAATTAGGGTATTGGGGGGGGGGGGGGTAGAAGAGCCAAAATCATTGCTGGCTATCCATAAATAAACTTGGCTTTCTGTGACCTAGTATCTGCCACCCAAATAACAATGTGCCGAGCCAATATTAATTTAATGATCCAAAGATACGTAAGCTGACACCGAGCTTTGTCCATCTTGGAGGTAAATTTGGATATTTTTTGGAGGGAAGGCAATAGTGGCAAAATTATTGCTAGGCTCTCCAAAAATAAACTTAGTCTTCCCCGACCTAGTACCTGTCACGCAAATAACACTTTGCCAAGCCAAAATTAATTTAAGGGTCCAAATTTTGTGGGATGAAGAGCCAAACTCATTATTGGCTATCCAAAAAATAGACTTGGATTTCCGTGACCTAGTATCTGCCACCCAAACAGCAATTTGCCCAGCCAAAATTTTTTAAGGCTTCAAACAGGGGCTGACAGCGAAATTTGGTCGTCTTACGGGTAAATCAGGGAAGGAGCTAGAAGAGCCAAAATCATAGTTAGCTTGTCCAAGAAATAAACTTGGCCTTCTCCGACCTAGTATTTGTCACCCAAATAATAATTTACTCAGTCAAAATTTATTTAAGCGTTACAAACTGGAGCTGACAGCGAAATTTGGCCATTTTAGGTGTAAATTGGGATACTTTGGGGGGCTAATATAGCTAAAATCATAATTAGGCTGTTCCAAGAATAAATTTGGCCTTCCTCAATCTAGTATCTGCCACCTAGATACCAATTTGCCCAGCCAAAATTAATTTAAGGACTTCAAACGGAAGCTGACAGCAAAATTTGGCCATGTTGGGGTAAACTAGGATACTTTGGAAGGCTAGCAGATGCAAAATCATAGTTAGACTGGCCGAAAAATAAACTTGCTAGTATGTGTTATCCAAACACCGGTGTCAATGATCGTTATTGATGTCTCACATCGAGTTACGCTCCGAAATGTTAAATTTTTTTGTAATAAATACCCTAAGCCTATACTTAGTACACCACGTGTCAAACATAAAGATTTAGGCCCAATTTTGTGGCAGCGTTACAGAACTAAACACATGGACCATTTCGCAAACTTTTTTGAAATATTCGGCGTGCAAAGATTTAACTAACATTCATGGTGACAGCCCCGTGTCAATCACGGTGTATTCAGGAAAATAAAAAACCCAAATCGCAAAATCTTCAAATGGTGTGAACAAGGACATCTGTAAAGATATCGAAAAAATAAAAAAACGTTCGCCGGAAACATATCCTTTAACCGCTAGGTCCGACTGAAAGAAACATGAAAAAGATAGAATTCCCCTTAATCTGTACAAGGATCATTGCAAATTATGGTTCCTCTTCGTTTCACTCACAAATCCGTTGTCAGGGGTTTGTGGTTGCTGTCCGATAAAACATGATATTTACTAAACACATGGAACTTTGAGAACTATTGAATTTCGAATTCTTGACATAATCATCGGCTCCCTGGTCTCGAACCTGGCCGGCCCCAATTTAAACATGCCCCGGCAAACATCAGTGTTTCGAGAAAGCATAAGTACATGTATCTTTGTCCAGTTTACAACGAAACAGTTTAAAATAATTGTATAGAGCAGCCAATATAAATGAAAATGAGTACAAATAAAAGTAAAACATTATATAACAAGCATCTCGTATTTTGCATACATAATGCTCACAGAATATTATGCCGAATGATCGATATGCTAAAAACTAAAAAAATTAGGTTGGAAGAACGAGATTTTACGATATTAAAGTCAAATGTTATTTTTCAGATCATTTCACATTTTCGTTACATGATGAAACCGAATTTTAAAAGGTATATTTTCGGTCACATTGAACTTTTTTATCTAATTAAAAACAACCGTACCACTCGAGCACGTGTTGCACTCACTTACACTATGTTACGTTCAGGCAACAGTAAGTAAGCAACCTGCAATCACGAAACGGTAAGTATGAAAGCATGAAGTAAGATATTGCCACAAGCTTAACTGGGTCAAGAAAAATTCACCACAAAGAAACTAGTAACTCTATCGAGATTGCAGAACGTAGTGAAACATAGTTACACCTACGCCGTTTGCGTGCTCAACCAATCATCTCTCGATAGCATATGTCGATATAGTATATGTGGATATCACACAATCCGCACAAGTTAGAACAAAACTAACACCGACAATAAGTTTCCCGTGCCCCAAAACCCCCAAGTTCAAGCTATCAGCCTACCAGGACGTAACAGTAAAATTAGGAATTTTGGGTCGATGGACCATGGTGGCGCCACACCACCGTACCCATAGAACCATGGATCGTAGAGCAAAATCAACACCAGCAATGAGTTTGCCATGCCCAAAAACCCTAAAGTAAAACGTTTCAGCCGACCAGGACGTCAGAACAAATTTTCGAATTTAGGCACGAGGAACCATTGGGGCACCATACCTCAAACCCCATAACTCTAGAACCGGAGACGCAATCGAAAAACAAAAAGAGGCATCGGCATTTATCATTTTACTATGAAATAAAACCAACCAGAGAAAAATCGAAAGTAAGATATAAATAACCTTGCTTCCGCGAAGGGTACTATAAAACCTCTCATTTTGACCTCTGACCCCGAACCATGGGGCTTAATACCCCAGTACCCGTTGAACCATGGGTCACAGAACAAAACCAGCCCCGGAAATGAGTTTCTAATGCTCGAAAACCGCCATGTGCAAGTTTTCAGCCGCCCAGGACGTCAGAACAAATTTTCGAATTTTGGGTCGAGGAGCCACTGGGGCACCATACCTCAACCCCATAACTCTAGAACCAGACCCGTAATCGAAAAACAAAAAAGAGGCATCGGCATTTATCATTTTACTATGAAGTAAAACCAACCAGAGAAAAAAATTCGAAAGTTAAGATAAAAATAACATTGCTTCCGTGAAAGGTACTAAAACCCTCCGTTTGACCTCTGACCCCGAACCATTGGGTGTCATACCGCCATACCCATGGAACCATGAGTCACAGCAAAACCAGTACCGGCAATGAGTTTCCCATGCCCGAAAACCCCCAGGTGAAACTTATCAGACGCCCAAGGCGTCAGAACAAATTTTCAAATTTTTGGTTCGAGGGACCATTGGTGCGCCATACCCCCCGTACCTCAAACCCCATAAATCCAGAACTGACCATTAGTCGAAACACAAAAAGAGGCATCGGCATTTATGATTTTACCATAAAATAAAACCATCCAGAGAAAAAATTCGAAAGCTAAGATAAAAATAACCTTGCTTCCGTGAAGGGTACTAAAATGGGGTAAAATGGATCAAAAAACCCCACATTTTAACTCTGACCCCGGAACCAGACCCCAAATCAAAAACGCTCAGGCATGTACGCGGTAAATCGACTATGCCGGTTCGAATGAGCCCAAGATCATGAAAATCAGTCAAGTCGTTCCCGAGTTATGGTCGATCACACACACAGACAGAGACGGAATTTAAAAAATTTCACCCCTGAAACACACAATCTCCACTACGTTTCACTACGTTCTGATAATAGTTGAGCGGAATCATATTTCATAAACCGCAAGATAGCGACCTCTAATTAATATTTTATATACAATTCGACATAGTTTTATAATCTACACCTTTGCGAAAGAATCGTAATAATTAATACACCAAACAGTCGTTACATCGTTCAGCTATGTAGTGTCTGTTTCCGCTTAATCAAAAAGTAATCTCCAATTTCCTACACGGCAATGATTAACCAGTTTATCCCGCTGCATCGTTAGTACCAGTGTTGAAACAACATAATTATGTACATAATAAAAACAGAAATCCACGGCATCTAACCATCAATTTCAGAGCCCTTTGGGGAAACTATTCCCTTTGGAAATCATACTAGCAGCTTGTCTCACCATCAAGGTCGTAAGTTCTGAGGGTTCAACGCGTAAATTGTCATTCATCGCCAAAAATTTTGCGATATCACGCTGCCAATGAAGAGTGATCTTATGGGTCCAATTAAATCAATTTTAAATAGCCATACCATAGCTTACCATCAATTTTAACTTAGATACCATGCGCATGGAATTGGTTTTTGCAGTTTCATCCAATCGGAGCTGTCTTCTTAGCATGGCAGCAAAACTTACATACACATGAAATAATTACAATAGCATCAGTGGCACCTTTGTCCCAATTAGAAAAAGACAATACAAGTAAGATATTACATCCGCAAAAAAGGCTTTCATACTGCTCCAGCTCATGTGCTGTATATAAAAGCGATCTTTTTCAGTAATATTAAACACCATGTCAAATAAGGTATATAATTCCTTTTTTGAAGGAACACTGGCACCCGTTTAACAATGGCTTTGGGTGAAAAAATTATTTTTCTACATTCGGCACGACGTCATATAGTCCTCTTGAACTAAACAATAGAGAACCATGCATTGCTGCCTTGTTTAGGCAATTCCAGCAACGATACCGATTAATCATTATGTCAAACCGTCGAAACAGGCTTCGTCCAAACACAGGTTGGCGCCGACGGAGAGGTTAGAAAATAAAATAGAGAGTTATGTATCACCGAACAACGAAAATAGGCAACAAAAATTTATATTTTGTCATTTATATATATGCATCAATATATTGCATAATATTCATATGTTATATTTTAGCTAGTTTCTGCTTCCTAAACACATTGCGACGTAAACCGGAACAGCTCGTTAAAAGCCCCTGTACGGCATGTATTAGCAGTACATGCGACCACAAGCAGCTGGCTGTACAGTGCTAACCAACTCAAGCAGTAATCGAAAATATGCTGCAAAACGGACAACCAACCAACCAAGCATCATAAACACTTGCAGACACAAAGACGAAACGGTAGAATACATATCCAAAAACGCAACATAGCTTCGATAATAGCAATATGTAGATGAAGCTTTATCACGGTCTTAGGAACTTGTTTAGTTCAGAAAAAAACCATTTCATATAAATTAATACAAATGAAGCAAAGCGGGATAAACTTCGTCACACATTTTGCGCATCCACATTTTATGTATGCACACAAATATGTCGCCTTTTTTCGTTTAAAATACAAATTGTACACAAATATATTGTAACAACAATAACAAACATATTAGGGAGTAAAGAGAATTCCCGTTCTGAACTAAATCGTGCTCTGGATGAAGTTTCGACAAACCGCAAACACCATACCAGAACAGGAATATTTAATTTATAAAATTTTTGTTATATGAGCGGGTGACGCAGTTTACGCAAAGATGCAGTCGAACACATTTGTTGGCAGACCTCCAAAACCAGAAACACGCCGTGCCGATTGATAAATACACTCAGTGGCCCGGCTAGTCGGAAGGTAGAGGACATTTTTAGCAAAAATCGAGGACAATAATAATTATATTTGATATTTTTAACTATTAGTTAGAGATCGCGCAGTCATATGCTCACCGCTTCACTTCCTGTTTTACTTTAAAACGATGATATCTCCATAGTATCGACAGTGAATTTGTGTCTACCCAATTTTTAACGACGCTCACCGCTCTTCGTTATTTTCATTGCAGGTTCCGTTCTTACCCCTCATGCCCGGCCGCTGACCTACTTCCCCAGCCCCCTCCCCCGAAACGTTCATTTCCAACAAACGTAAGGTACAATTTTTGCGAATTCGGGTACTTTTGCCAATATGTTGTAGTTACAGCCATGGTTTGCTGTATTGTCGGATTCTATCTAACCGCAGTGACTGACAGGGTTCGCGATGCTTGTATGATTTTATTTTCGTGTTTGATTTGCAAGACCCCACAGAAGGGCTATTAACGAAAATAAATAAAAATATTGTGTGTATGAAATTATTTTATTTTGTGACTGAAAAGACAAAATTTAGGCAGAATTTCTATATCATCTAAATTTTAATAGTTTGTTTAGTTCTCGGTTTTATGAATGAAACAAATCATGTTGTTGGCGCTTTTTATGTATCCATTAATGTTTTTGAAAAACTTTGTTGCGGAAAAAAAATTAAAACTAAATTCCTGCAGCTTCTGTAGTTTCTGGTGTAAAAAATTTCGCAAAATCTTATTGCATAAAATTTATTTTTCGAGAAGTATTGTGAATTTAAAAGCTGAATTTGATATTTGGCTGCTGCGTGATTATCTTCTAAAATTATTTTTAGAAACCTTTCAAGATTTCGGTCGTCGAAGAAGTCTAAAAAGTTACGACTCTTGGTCCAGGTCTCCCTTGCTTAGATTCTGAGGTATTTAATCTGAGATTTCGATCGATCAACGATTCAGTCGCTGCAGCAGATGGTAGAGGTAGTTGCAATCAACAGCTCTGCGTAAGTGCATATTTATTCTTCTTAGCTTAACTGACAGCACAGCAGCTTGTTAATTTACAAAGTCCTAGCTAGGAATTGTTACTTAAAGCAAACACTTAGCGCTGATGCCGAATTTAACAAACTTCAAGGCACTTGCACGAGATACTCCAAAATTTTTAAGTGCACACGGGTGCTCCATATAATTATCGGGTTCTTGGCAGCAAAGGTCTGCTAAAAATTTCTATTGAGAGCATGGATGTGCTCCAAAAATTCGAGTTATCGACAACGGTAAGCTAACCTAAAAACGGTAAGCTAACCTAAAGTCAAAGCTAAGGCAGAATCAAGGAATCCGCCTTGTAATTCGTAAAATTTTACTCGACCTCTTATTTATTATTCGGAACCTTAGATCCACCTTGTCCATTGAACAATTCATTAAATTGCTGTACTATTATTTATCTTAGTCATATTAAGTTGGTACTTATTATATTCGTGTAATAAGTGGAGTCCCAGGTCCAGAGTGCTACCATTACTAAAGTTACACTTTGAAAGTTTTTTATTTTCTTATTATTAGAGCTCGCTTCACTACATTATTATATGCTCCCTAATTTCAAGTAGCTAGAGGTATATCATCGCTTTAGGTGTAATAAGTCTTAGTCTTGAAGTTAACGACAGTGGACAACAAGACAGTCAGTCGCGAAGGGAATGCCATATTTGAAAAGAACCATAGCAAACAAAATTAGTGTCAATTCGAAAGAAGCAACGTGATCCGCGGGAAGAATCAGACGCTTTAGTAAAATCAAGTTCTGATTCAGCTGGAAAATGTTTAAAAATCAAAGACGATTAAAATAGAGAGTTTGGAAACATATTTCAAATTAAAATACAAATATAGGAATAGAGAAGATATCTACGTCCTATAAATCAAGCATTAGACGATTTTTTACTTCTTGAGCATTTTCAGAGTCCCAGAATTTAACAATATTGTCATATATACCTTAACGACAACGTCAGTACATTTTATTATCATAATGTCATTTTCTTCAGCATGGCCTGTCCACAGTGGAGGGTGCCCCCCAACTTTCCAAATCCCCCATGTTCGTGAGATTTTGCCCCATGTCCGTCCCCCCAACTCTGCCGAAACACCCTCTTCAACCAAATAAAAAATCTTATGCCTGAAAACCTATGTTTTTGTGGGCAAAATGTTTTTAAAACATTGATTACCACTATTTGTAATGCTAAAACGTCTTTTTATAGCTTGAAAATACATACACGTTTGTAGAACGGCCTAAAAATATTGAAATATTTGGTATTTTTCAGCAAAATTTATCCCCACACTCCAACTTTTATATTTCCCCCGACAATGAACATGTCCCCGACCCCACTTATCGGAGGGCCGTGAACAGGCCAATCAGCCATAATTTTATTTTTCTACACATACTTATCAAACCAGGCTTTGTTTAAATTCATAGTTCGGGTTCCGATTATCTACTGATATATACCAGCACATGGTAACTATCGTGTTCTGAAGAACCAGACGTCATAAATTAGTAAATTTTGCTAAATGCCGTATTTCTGTAAGTTTTAGCGAAGCGACCAAAATCGGTGGTGGCTGAGGTAGCAGTTTGCATTATTACAGCCAAAAATACACAGTGTCAGCTGCCTGTTATACACATGTTCCGAGATCCTTATATATGTTATAGTTGACTATAAATACACGGGATACTTCTTTTATGGTCGGCCCCCTTAAGCTATGTTAACCACTATGGCGACATGGACGAGCTGCGCCACTTGTGCCGAAGGCTCACGTAAAGTTTCATCAATATATGAGCAAAAAATGAAATGGGGAGTTTGCGGAAAATATTTGTTACCTCCCAAGGCCCACACTCCGCCGACCAATCTAGCCGCTAGGCCGGCGGACCTATGGTATTATATCTATAATATATGTATACACTATATTAGTGTTATTCTTATATATATTAATGATGGCCCATGAACCGATACAGACCGTTGAAATTGTTCACACGAGAGCTGGAGATACTATTCCACATGACCCATACTAACATCGGGGTGAAACGCAAGCCAAGGTGGAACGGAGCGAGCGTGGTTTCATACAGTTGACATATGAAGACAGACTATATATATTCTAGAAATCGGATTTATAAACACATAAACGCATTGTACACCTCTGAAAAATCATGAAATATTTCTGCAGGGCTCTAGACAACAAAACCACATTATTAAGCATGAGGAATACCTTATATGGACTGATCCAAATGATGATCCGCAAGCAGTTAGTAAGCAAACAAACAAACGAAGATGGACTATATTTTGAAAATCTTGATCGAACTTGAAATTAACAAGGACTTCTTAAAAGAATGGAATGCTCGTGGTTCCAGAACCATAGCATCATGTTCAGTGTATCTAAAAACCTATATACACCATTCTTGATGCCCTGCACGAAATGCATAACCAAAACAAATGAAAACAGACTATATTTTGAAAACGCAATGACATGTCGAAATTTGAAAAAAAATTATATTTTTGGCAAAGAGTCGACGAACCATATTCGGGCATATAGCTGCCATGAGAGTGGTCCCACAAAAAAGTGATGTTCAATAAAGTTGTATATCTCGATGGGCTAATTTTATCCGCTTTTAGATAGAAAACTCGTGGCGCAAGATATGGGCTGCGAAACATTAGTACCAGTATGGCCAGATTTGGTAAAGAACTCGTAAAAACCCCTTTTTTCATATTAAATCGAAAGATGGGGTCGGAGCTGTTCGATTTCAAGTAAATGGAACATCATTATCATCTTGTAAATAACAACAAATTTTATCGAAATACATCCACCCAAAAATGAGTTACGAGTGACACCGACAGAATAAAAAAAGAAATTTTCACGATTTTCCCCCTAGCTCCCTCACAGCCGAGTCCGCTCGCTTAATTTCAATTACTTATAACACTAGTTTGGCTAGGGTGTTCCGATGTGTGAATTGGGAACTTTTGGTGGTCCACGTCTATTTTCCGTGGAAATATATTAAGGCAGTTGCAGCTGTCTTGAAAGGTTCAGGCTTCAATACTGTGTTTTAGCACTAGTATTTAGCAAGCGAGGGTTACAAGAAGGGAGCGAAATTAAGACATACTACATGAAGGAAATCGAGTTATGGGACTCTAGGCCCACTGAATAACACTGAGAAGGCATGAAATATTCGCGTAGGATTTTAGATACCCAAACGATCGTATTCAGCGTACGAAAAACTATGTATAAGCCATGGTTGATGATCTGCAGGTAATATACTATCAAGCAAATGAAGACCGACTACATTTTATAAATCGGGTTCATCGGCCGTAAATCCCTATAAGTTCCTGAAATGTTAATACAGACAAGTGCACTCTAGATTACAGGATCATCGTTATTTTGCGAGCTTGTTAAATTAATATTCACTTGTTATAAGTGAAAATCGCTATAACATTCCGAAATCAGTTGTTTTGGCGACAAACAATACACACCGGCACTGGGAAAAGCCCCACAAGACAGCGTTGTTCAGCAAACTTGTAGATGTCGATGAGCTGCATCCACATGATTCCGTTTTTCGATGAGACGTCTCTGGCGAAAATCACGTGCCTGAACGGGAAGATTTGTCAAAGAACTATTAAAAACCACTTTTCATCATTTCCAAACGGAAGATAGGGTCGGACCCATCAGCGTTCAACTAAAGGGCACATCGTTGTCACTTTTGCTACCGAACAACAAAAATGTCGAAACCATCTATCGAAAGATGACGTACCACTAACACCGACGGACAAAAACAAATTTTCAAGATCTTTCCCCCTGGCTTTCTCAGTGGAAACCCCGGTGGCTTCGTTCGATCGGTTTCTATTCTAAATACTAGTAATTGATTTTTAAAATATTAGTATACAAACTGTATTTCAGCAATTTGTAAGCAGGGATTTAGTGTAACATGGTGTTTCGAGCACGTGAGAAGACGAACATGGAGTGTTTTGTAAAGTGGGGTCCTCAACCCACTGTGAATATTATACTTGCTTCCCCATTCCCTCAAAGCTTTGTCATCGGTCCTGAACCGGGCTCTCCGTTTCGTAATCAGGGGGCGCCAAATTTTTCTAGAGGGGCTTTTCGCCGAAATCTAACAGGCTCAGGATTCAGTGATTTAATGAAAAACCTCATAGGTTTTAAATGGCATCAGAAATGCTGGAATGGCATCTCTATTAAAGTACAAAGCAGCTTACGTCTAATTCGTAATTTAGTTAGATTTTTAGCTTCAAAATAGAGCATAATAAGAAATACTTCAATTTTTTTATGGGAGCTGGTGGTGTTTTTACCGGAAAAAAGCAAAAAATTTCACGAGAAAATTTAATCAGTGAAGCTCAAAATTTTGACCGAGAGCACCAAATGCCCACGAAACTTACGTTTTTACCAAAAAACTCGAAAAAACTTAAAAATAGCAGGCCCCACATATAATTTGTAGCGCCAACTTTGGACATATGATAAGATATAATAGGCGTATAGGGTATCCCGGATTATGGGGTACGTGATCTCGGGGCAGACAAGGTGTAACCAAAAATATTCCCAGGTTGCCCAGTTTTTGTTCTTAATTATCTCTAGTATTCCTTTAAAATTTAATATGTAATTTTTCTCATATTCTCTACAATTTTCCGCGATCCCTCGAAGGGTATGGCGTAATAAAAATATGCATCAATCCCCTCGTGAGTTTACCATGAAAAGGGCGTAGTGCTGAAGCCAGATACGGAAAATAGTGTGATCATAACAGAAAAAATATTTACTTTTGTTTTACTCTGCACACAAATTCTCTATTCGAATACTTACAACTTTTATTCCGGGTCGGCCTGAACAAAACGGGCACGAAATTCCCGTTTACAATAGCATTTATGCAGCAGCTAACTGAGATAATAATAGCGATATATACGTACACTTTGGTAGTACGCATAAGCGCAGTGTATATGTATTTCCAAATTATAAAATTTGAGTAGTTACTCAGCCTGTAAAATGCGAAAAACAACTGCTCACACAAGTGAAAGACAGCGAAAACTAGTTTATGGCCCTTTTACATGCTTCAACTAATTCAGCAAAGCTTTACTCACCTTAAGAGAGTATATCAGCATAGAATATTTTGTACAAAAAAGGTGTTGAGCAAGTTTTATTTTTTCTCAACAAACTACGTGAAAAAGTACACAAAACCTAGTATATACGTATACTGATTGCATTCGATGTACGCCGGGATTTTTACAAGGCGGGAGACGCTGGCCCTTCGTTGCTCCACGTAATCTCTACGAGATACCTCTGCCCTGATCTCTAAAATTTTCGTTTTTGACCACCATAGTTTTCGCTTCACCCCGTTTTTGCCAATTTTTCCCAATTCTTGGTAAAATTTTGCTAAAGTCTTGCCCAATTTTTTGCCAATTATAAGTAATTTTTTCCTAATTTTTCAAAATTTTTGCTAAAATATTCATTATTTACAAACATTACAGACCTCTAAGCCTAGTTACGGCTTCCGGCTCTCCTTGACACGGGTCACAGCTAACTCTTAGTCTCTGACCCCTAGTCTCAGTAGTGTAAAATACCAAAGGGTAAAGACAACTTGAATGTTATAAAACCCTTAACGTCAGTATCCATTGCTCCCAATCCTCCCAAAATATAACGTTTTATATCTACTTATTTTTTCATTACGATATTATATACCTGTTGAGACTCCTATTGCATTACTGCTATGAGGTCCAGAAGTCGATAAGCACAAAGACATGGTGTTCGACTCGGCTCCATGTATGTTAACGGTATAATTCTAAAAATAACCAAAAATTAGTGTGTATATAGAAATCACATGCCTTGCTAGGTATTTCAACAAACCGTAAAAGCATATGGCGGGTGGTAATTTAGTTTTACTGTAAAAGCAAGAAAGGCATAGCAAGAAATTAGTGGTTATACAAATTTCAATTTAAAGAGAAATGGCACGCTTTAACGTCCACTTGAGATTGATTAGCCTGACTAATATGTCTACTAGTTGTTTGATGAATGATGGGCTGAGATTCAATCACCTGAAGCAAAAAAATACACTTTTTATAAAAAAAATTCCAAGAAATAGTTTGGAGAAAAATGCTAAAAATTTGCCAAATGTAATCACAGAACAGTAGTTTTAAATATTTTTTCAGATATATCAATGGTATCGAGTATATTTTCTATCTCAAAAAAAATCTCTATTCTATCTTTTTCTGTAAATAAATGGAGAAACTCTTTTTAAAATCGACTAATGTCTCCTATCCGTAAGCAGAAATCATAGCTGAATATAACATGAAAGATAAGCTAAATGGACCATTTTCAAACTACATTACCTAGAGCAAAAATTTGAATACATATATATATTTTTCATATCATAAAATAAGAATTGAAAATTGTCGACAAATGGTTTTAAACAATCTAATCCAAAATTGAATTTAATTTCTATATCTAAGTATTTTAATTTAACTAAAAGCATTTTTAAAACTTCATTTACAAACGAATGAAAGCCAGATGGGATGTGTCATACATCTCCTAAATCCAGTTTAATTTCTATATCTAAGCATTTTAATTTTTTAACTAAAACATTTTTAAGAATTCATTCACAAACCAATGATAGTCAGATGGAGTGTGCCATACGAACAGACATCCCTTTTTTAGCCCTAAGCAAAATGCAACACTATGCCGGATTCACTGGCTCAGCTTAGATGACTGCTACAGTTCACTTTATTCCAGGCACATATGTTTATTCAATGAAAATTTCCTGGAAAAATATCATTTAGAACCTATATGACTGAACGAAAGGAGAGTGAAGTTTGCGCATAGCAAACGAACAAAGTGAAATAAGTCCATATATAGTTTTGATGGTTGTGGATAACGGATCATGGTAGACAGATCGAAAATCTTTAGGGAATAAAATTTTTTTGTCATTGCAGTCTGTTATCCGTTTCATCACTTGCCCGATTACGGTCGAGGCGTTCAAAGTGTCTAGTCGTTGTGCCCTTTAATTGAAACCAACTTAATCCGGCCACGTTTTAGCCCCTTTTGAGCACAAAAACGAGAATTTTTGACCATTTGTTGTTATATATATATAGCACGTAAATTACATAATATATAATTCGTCAACACGTAGGACAATATTGCTAAATTTTTTGTATGCGGTCTGATTTATGGTCCGCATATATTGTTACAAGCATTTGTTTGTACGTCCCCTTTGCCCAGCAAGGGTTAAACAACAAAATTTTGGGTCAAAAATGGTCCAAATTTTTTGTTTGTTACTCGTACAGTACTCGCTAAAAAACTTGTCGTTCGTTCGTGATTCGTTCGTAAATTTGTTCTAAAAATAGAATATTTAACGATTTAGATACTTTGGAAATGTCGAGCGAACAACTCGCTCGCGGCTTCGTTCGAGACTCGCTCTCTCTAGAATGCAACAGTCACTTCTGGCGGTTACTGTAGCTTGGCAATGGCTAAGTCGATTTGGCTCAAATTTTCATAGCCTAACTGCCCTTACGTACATTAATGTAATGTATGTAATGTAATTGTAATTTATTAGAGAAAATCACTGCAATATCGTTTCTTTTCAAGGAATTAGGGTGTCAAACACTTGTTTTACGACAAAATTACCCGAAATTCAAACGATTTCACGCGTAGGTTAGCAGAGGTTTTGCCGATTATTTAAAATTTTACAGCGTGTTTTGCATTACATCGTTTACTCACTATTATATATAATATCACTACAATCAATGGTTGTCAGGGAATTGGAGGACAAAACCCTTTTCAACACAAAATTAAACCAAATTTAAGCAATGTTGTACGTATTATGTAAGTTGACAAGAGATTCACCAATTTCGCTTACATTTCCTCACGATACCAATGCTTAGATAGCATACTCCCAATAATAATATCACAACAATATTTAAAATCTTCAAGGAATTAGAGGGTTCCAATCATTTTTTCAAGCCCAAACAATCACAAATTTAAACTTTGTCACGCGCATAAATTTAAGCTTTGTCACGCGTACAAGGTGTAACATTACAACTATATTCAGGTGACTTACCTATAATGTTATTACTGTAAAATTTCAATATTTCAGGGAATAAGGCTTAATGAATTTTTACATGCTAGAATTGTCCAAAATTTATGCGATAATGTCTGTAAATTAGCTATACCGGACCGATTTAGCTTAAATTTTTAATTTACGCGATAATTTCGTTTTTTCGTTCAGTCCAAACATCTGTAGTGGCATATAGTATTCACAAAACATTGCAACATACCAATTTTAGCAAGGAGTTTGCGTTTGTCAAATACCGGCGCGAGTTCAATGACATTACTTAGAAATACAATACAAGACTCTGAAAATACAATAAAATGTCATGAGGGAACACTGCGTTTGGCTCGTCAACGTTTGCCGAATTTGCTGTAGTTGATTTATCATCGATCATTTGTCATTCTTTGCTCTTTTTGCCAATTCTTTGCGGTTGCGTTGATTATTGCGACACTTGCCCCGGGTATATCGCTTGCGACGTTGGTTGTTGCATTCCCATCGGCTCGTAATATGGTTGTACCGGCTGCTGGTAATTCATGCAGTGCTGTGTTGGCATCACTGGTATCGATATCGTCCACGGTTGCACAATTTGTTGCTGTTGCGGTTGGCGTACTTGTATCGATTGATTGTTACACCGTTGCGGACGCCATTGCGTTTGTGGTCTTTGCAATCTCGGCCGCATCGCTTGTTGGCCAGTGTTCGGTCTCGTTTGGTTTGTACTCAGTTGACTCGATGGGATTTCTCTATACCTTGGTCGTTGCTCGCCTATGCTTTGTAATCCTTGGGTCATTTGTTGATCCAAGTTCTCGACTAGTTCGGCTTTCTCCGTCAACGTCGTGAAGGTTTCTTCTTTTGCCGCGCTTAATCGATTTCGGATTTCGTTCTTTAATCTTGTGATCAACGCGACTTGCGGACCTCTTCGACGATTGATTCCGGTATACTTTTTGCGGTCAGGTGACGTGCTGCATACACTCGTAGGCCATCCACGAAATCCTTTACCGTTCCAGTTTGCATAATCTTTGCAGCTTGTTCATGTGGTTCGTCAACGTCTTTGGTACGTCGAACCTTTCTTTGAGTTTCTTAACCAGTTCGCTATAGTTGCTGAGTTTTGGCTTTATCGAGTGTCAATACTTCTAAGTTTTCTCCGCTTTTCCTTACATCTTTGCTTTCAGGACTCGGAGTTTCTGTTGTTCGTCGTCATTATCGTCTTGGGCCAACGCTTTTTCAAGTTCGTTTCGAAATTTCTCGAAGCTTGACTCGCCTTTGTATGGTTGTACGTTCCGAACTTCATTCTCCATCTTGACCATGATCGTGTGACCGATTGATTGCTGCGTCGTGCTCGTCGTTTGTGGCGTTTCTTTGGCCACTAGTTTGGTCAATAATTCGATCAATTGTTGGTTCATCGTCATGATTTGACTCGTTGTCGTCGTTCTTTGTTGCGCTTGATGGTATTGACATACGTATGGTGTTGTTGCTAGCGGTACTCCGGGATTGATCATCGAATTGCTTCCTGCGAGTGGATTTTGTTTTTATTGATGGACTATTGGTGTTGCATCATAGTATCCGTATGCATCGTTTGTCTTGCACCGGTTGTTATGGTTTGCGCTTGATTCCGTGTGCTCATTGGTTGAAACGCAGTTCGACGTTGCGTACGGGCCCTGCGCATGATTGCATCCATTCACGATTTGGCTTGCACCAAAATTTGTTGTCACGCTCGGGACTTGTGCTTGATTCCTTGTGTTCACCGTTTGACTTGCGCCGGATTGCTCTTTATTTGCACCGAATCCGTCTTGGATTGCACCGAATTGATCTTGATCTGTACCGCATTGGACTTGGTTTGTATCGGCTTGTTCTCGGCTTACATTGTACTGTATTTGATTTGCGCCGATTCTTTCTTTATTTGTACCGGGTTGTTCTTGGTTTGCACCGAATCGGGTTTGGGTTGTTTTGAATTGATCACTATTTACGTTGAATCTTATTTGGCTTGCACTGAATTCATTTTGACTTCCACCGAGTTGATCATAATTTGTACCCATTTGGTCTCGATTTTTGTTAAGTCGTATTTTATTTGCACCGCATCGCTCGCAAATTGCACCGCATTGTTCCCGATTTGAATTGAATTGCGTTTGATTTGCGCCGATTTGTTCCTTACTTGCGGCGAATTGATCGTATCTTGCATCGAATCGATTTTGATTTGCGTTGAACCGCGTTCGGTTTGTATCAATTCGTTCTTTATTGGCACGGAAATGAGTTCGATTCGTATCGCATTGGTCCCGATTTGCATTCGATTCGTTCTTTACTTGCACTGAATTGGTCATAGTTTGCATCAAGTTGTTCTTGGTTCACGTTGAATTGCGTCTGACTTGAACTGAATTGACCTAGGTTTGCACCGAATTCATTTCGCTTTGTACCGAGTTCGTCGTAGTTTGTATTGGGTAGGTCTTTATTTATGTTGAATCGCGTTTGGTTTACACCGATTTGTTCTTTTCTTGCACCGGGCTGTTCATAATTTGGGTGGGATTGATCTCGATTTGTATTAAATTGCACTTGTATTACACCGAATAGATTGTTGTTTGTAACGAATCGGTCTTGCTTTGCATTGAAATGTATTTATTTTGCACCGGATCGAATTATATTTGTGCCGATTTGGGTTTGACTTGCACCGATTGCATTTTGGCCTGCACCGATTTGAATTTGATTTTTACGAAATTTGTTCGGTTGGCGCCGGTTCGAAGTTGATTTGCACCGATTGCATGATCGTATTCGTTACTCGTACTCGGTTGCTGTTGTTGCTCTTTTCTTTTTGGTTCGGGTACGCTTGAGTCGAGTTCTGGATTGTATCTTCCAGTTCTTCCGTTGTACTCAGGTTTGTCATTGTTTCCTGCGCGTTTTCGAAGTTCTTTGATGTCGATTCTTTCTGAGATGTTGCGCTAGGCGGTGTTCTCTGAAGTAGCATTTTAATACTTTAAAATTTAGATGGGACTTACGTAAGATGTCCCGGTTATGAGGTCTACTAATTCCTATTACAATATAAATTTCTATTTTAGCTTTTGCCTTATTTGGGATTGGGGGTTAGTTTTTGGGTTTTCAAAAAATACTCACTACTTTTATTTTGTTACTAATTTGTCCCACTTTTACACGAAATTGTGGTCATTATGTTGTTTTAAAACATCTAAAGGGGTAAGGGTTGGATGGGTATTTTTCCTTATGACGGCTATCGGATATTAAATGGTGATGGATTAGTCACTGAAGATTGCGTGATCCGAGGTGTGGCCAGTAGTATGCTGGTGGGATGTCTGGAGTGAAACGAGTCCTTACTTTTAGTGGTCAATCTCGATCCCTATATTTCGCGTTGCTAGATCCGAAGCACTCGAGATTTAGATAATTGCGCATCAAACACGTACGAAGTAATGATTCTAACAAAACCGGCTAAAATGTTAAGGCACGATACTGAGCAAATGTGACCCGTCAGCTGGGACACGTAGTACTATGTTTAGGACTAATTTTTATTAAGCACACTTTTGAAACACGGGCTACTTTTTCCTGTTTCAGATATTATCTGTATTTTAGCCACTTCTGTTTATTTGGGAAATGATATTACTAAAGTATTTACTATTTTTTTAAAAATACTTAGTTGTGAAGCATTCTATTACTACAGCTCCGTTCTTTAAAGCAAATCACAGCTCCGGAACCAGATATGATTAAAAATTGAAAACCCAAAGTCAGCGTAATTCTTTACGCTCCAAGGTATAAACGTAAAAGATAAGCTACCTTCACGCCTGCACTTCCTTGTGCCATACTCTAGTAAGCCTAGATTAACATAGAACGTGTAAATCCGGAATAAAATATTGACATAAAATTCAGAAGCATCCGCTAACAATATCCAAAGCAACCGTACTGTTGTGTACAAAAACACACGTGCTTACTAGGTCACCAAATTTGTAAAATATAACAAATTATTACAATGATGTATAAAATATTAGAGCTCGTGTGCAGCCACTTCTTTCTGGACTAGGTGGCAACTAACTCCAAACTGAAAGTAAAACCGTGTTAACACATGTTAGCTACCCAGAAAAACAAAACCACAATATGCAAATTAGGTATATATATAAATAAGGTAAGTAAATTTTTGAAAATTTAAAAGTGTTGAAATTTAGTTTTAGATAGGGAGCGCGAGCGATATAATAAAGAAATAAAAATTTAAGCTAAAATTTTTAAGATTTAAGACCTTAGGACCCCGGTAGCCTAGCGGACCCCCTGTTATTTTGTTTTGTTTCTATGGTGTAGGGGTTGGTAGGGGATTTTTCCGTATGACGGCTATCGGTTATAAAAGGGGACGGGATTCGTCACCGAAGTATTGTGCGGTTCGAGGTGTGGCCAGTAGTATGCCGGTGGGATGCTTGCGTGGCACGCGTCTTTCTTTTCGTGAGAGAAGCTAGTGCCTTATATTTTCCGACGCAGCGTGATCCTTCCTCAAATCTACTGCTCGCGTTCCAGATAATCGGCAAGACACGTATATAGAACGTTTATTACAAAGTGATAAAATGTTAATGCACTGATATCACATCCATGTCCTTTGCGGCACTATTCTTGATTATCGTTAAACTCGTAGTACCGTTCTAGCTCGTAATGAAAAGCCGCGGCACTATTATTCTGGGCTCTACATTCGCTGAAAATTTTGCCAGGGGGCAGGAACCAGGGGCGCCCGATTTTGCCAAGAGAAAAACGGTTAAAAATCGTGTAGAAACACTGCCAAAATGCTTTTTAATGGAGAGAAAAGCTATTTTGAAGCAAATTTTGATAAAATTCGAGAAATTTTTGTCTTCAGAACAGAATTTTGTACAAATTTTGATCAATTCTTTTTGTACTTTGGATCGATTGGAAACAAAAAAATTTTCCAAGAGGCGATGAACCGGGGGAGCCTAAAATTTTGCCAGGGGGCACGAACCGGGGCACCTGTTCTGAACCAGGAGGCACCGGAAAATGCCAGGGCCCCCCAATTTTGAGAGCCCAGATCTTTAGTACCGTATGATTTTTAGCTCACTGATTGCCTTTAAGCAAAATGTCAAAAGCAATAAATTGCGCCCTCGTATCGAAACAGCAGTATTATTCTTTAGTATATACTGGATTATTTTTAGCTCACTCCATCGACAATGCTTGCACAAATCAACACTAAGATCTTGCACAGTCTGATACCAGGTTAATGCACAGTCTGATTTTCGAATTTTGCACAGCCTGACTTCCACTATTGCACGGTCTGACCCTTGACCTTGCACACACTTTAGCCCACTGATTTCAGTACTCTAAACGATCCCTATTTATTATTTTAGTCCTTAAGTTAAGTTATAACTACAGAATATTTGACCTAATGCTTAACCCTAAATTATAGCAACTGTTGTTCAAGGGTTATACCTGGGCGATAGTGATTAGTATTTATGTTATCTGTTACTTTACTAAGCCCTTATGGGTTCAACACATCACACCCCCGGACAGCTGGCGTACCAATCGATTATATATGTACCACAACCTGGGCCTTAGAATTACGCTAATAATGGCGGTTATTTTAAACAGGCCGACACCGGACGGCTGCCGAACCACGTTATTAAAACTGTACAGTAGCGGTCGACTACTATGCAGTTGAACTTTCTGACTCCACACGAACCCCGGACGGCTGTTCGTATGGGGTGATCCTAGTCCCCCGGACGGTTGGCCAAGTATAGTAAGCGGGATCTACGGCGACTCGAGGAGGTAATTGATTTCTCGCCCGGTCTTCTCAAGAATAGTACTACCAGCGCTGACGACGCCAGACGGCTGCCAGACGACGTAGTAGTACTACTAAATTTATTCAAGACCCACCGGCACTCTCACCTTGGTTACCACTCACTCGACACAACGGGCCAAAAAATTTAAGATAATAGTAGCCCTGACGTTATGCCATTCTATCGTCCCTAATTGTTTTATTGCCACTTCTCACTTCGATTTTTCTGGGAAAATAATATTACTAATTAAGATAGTAGTTGGAATATGGTTACTTATTTGTGCCGCTACTCACCAATACTCAACTACTGTTAGAGGAGCGCTAGGCTAATTATGGTCCCAACCCTTAAATTTCAAAAAATTTGGTTTAAAATTTTATTTCTTTATTATAGGTTTCCCTATCTAGACTTAAATTTCAAAACTTTAAAATTCCAAAATTTTACTTACCTTACCTACTTAATTTGCATATTTTTGCTTTTGTTTTTTGTTATTAGCTAACGTATGTGAGTAAGTTTTTGTTTTAATTTAGTCAGTCTTTGTCAAGTCTCGAGAAGAGCGTTTGTAATTTCACAGAGTTGCAAACGCCTACATTTTGGCTTCATTTTACTGTTGATTTTTACGAGCGCGGACTACCTAGATAATGGTTTAGTATAGTCATACGTATTTTAAACGTTTACTAACATGCTGTTAGTTTACCAGACTGGTAGTGTAAGCAGAAGTAGTGGTTTATGATGCTAGCTTATCGAGTTTTTGATTATTCTGGCTGGAATTTATGACTTACGCAAAGAATTGCAGATGTATTGCATCAAGCTTAGACAGACTAAAGAAAGCGTTTATACTAGGCCCTTCTGTTATTTAATTGTGTTTCAAGAAAGGCACCTATACATGAGCCCTTGCGTAGTTACTGAATTGCAAGGAAACGCCTATACTAGGGTTTCCTGTGGCACTACACTTGGCCTAGTGCTTGGTTGCACCTGAAGCGCAAAGAAGGCGATTTGTGATTTGTTAGAGAGTGTGTAGTGAAGCGAGTTACCAGCTACACTCGTAGGGATCAGTGGAGTTGCCGGAAGGTTCCAACCCAGCTTACAGCATCTAGTACTGGGAGCCGCGGCACAAATAAGTAATTCTACCATAATTATTAGTTACTTAGTAATATTACTCTTCCTTATAAAATAGTTGAATTGGCTATAAGTTTAATAGGGGCGGTAGTTAGTAGAGACGTACTAGGTTTAGTAATACTTTAAAAATTTCGGCCCTTGTGTGTCGAATGAGCAGTAACCAGGGTGAGAGCGCAGGTGGGACTCGAAAATATTAGTAGTGTAACTGAGTCGTCTGGCAGCCTTCCGGTGTCGTCGGCGTGGGAGCCTTATTCTTGAGTAGGCCGGGCGAGTAAGGGGACTGGTTCGGACGGCCATAAAATTGAGCATCTTACCTAAATACCAGTATCGTCATCCGTCCGGGGCATACACTGAGCAAACTTCAACTGTATAGTAGTCGACCACTACTGTACAGTTTTAATGACGTGGTCTGGCAGCCATCCGGTGTCGGTCTGTTTAAAATAACTGGCACTATTAGCGTAAACCTAAGCTTTAGGTTGAGTGATTACATAATCGCATGGTGCACTCGCCTTCCGGGAGTGTGTTGTGTTAAAACCATAGGTACCGTTAGTAACGTAACAGATAAAATATACCCCAATCACTATCGCTCAAGTGTAACCCTTAAACAATAGCTTTGATAACTTAGGGGTAAGGGATAGGTCAAGTACTCGGCAGCTTTAACTTAACCTAAGAACTAAAGTACTATATAGGGAGTGTCTAGAGCACCGAAATCAGTGGCCGAAGTACACAACGAAGGTGAAACGTCAGATTGTGCAACTGAGTGTCAGACTGTGCAATAATAGAGTCAGGCTGTGCAGGATAACCGGTGGCGTATAAGCGTGAGCTGAAAGCAATTCAGTACTAAAGAAAAGTACTGACATTTTGGTAAGGAGCGCTTAATTAACGGTATCGAAAAATTAGAGTGAAGTCTGGGTGAGTTAAACAACTGTACGAAAGAACGGTACCGAGGTTTTAAACTGAGCACTGAGGAGAGTACGTATCCGGATACGGTCATCAATATCAGTGCCAAAAGCGAGAGACGGTGTATCAGTGCCTAATACTTTATCGTTCACAATAAACGTTTTATATCCGTGTCTATTGACCGACTATCTGAAACTCGAGCAATAGAGCCGAGCAAGGATCACGCTGATTCGCAAAATATAAGGCACTAGTCTCGTTCACGAAAAAGAAGGACCCGCGCCATACCAAGTGTCCCACCGGCATTCTACTGGCCATACCTCGGACCTTACGATCTTTCGGTGACGAATCCCGTCCCCTCTTAATTCCGATAGCCGACATAAAGAAAAATCCCCATCCAACCCCTACTCCCTTGGAAAATTAAAAATATAACAACTACACTACGTTTTCCTGCACTCTACTCGGTTGTAGTTAAGGCAATAACACCGCGCATTCTTTGCGCACCAAGAGATAATAACACTGGAAACCAGATTCCTGACTCTGGAGACCCGAGTATAGGCGTTTCCTCCAATGCCCAAGTCTCTAAGAGAAGCCGAGTATAAGCTTCTTCTTAGTAAGATATGCTGGAGATCGTAAAAACAAGTCCGTAATCCGTATACGCAGTTCTTTGCGCCAATAATTCCAACCAAAAACTAAGCTAAGAAGTCATCAGATTATCCAACAGCAGGTTCCTTGAACTTTCGTATAGCGGACAATTAAAACATAACAAGACTATAAGCGGACTATAGCGCTGACGTGATAAACCTCAACAGATTAGCTAAGTAATCAATGCCGAGCATGAAACAATATTTTTAAAACACAATAAACTAAATCACTAAATCTCGCGCAGCTACTTCTGCAACGTCAAAACCAAGACTGACCCTAAGTGTTATTTTGTTTTGTTGGGAGTAAGGGTTGGATAGTGAATTTCCTTATGTCGGCTATCGGGATTAAAAAGGGGACGGGATTCGTCACTGAAAGATTGTGTGGCTCGAGATGTGGCCAGTAGAATGCCGGTGGGATACTGGTTGCGGCGCGCGCCTTTCTTTTCCGTGAGCGGTACTAGTGCCTTATATTTTGAGATGCGGCGTGATCCTTGCTTGGCTCTATTGCTCGAGTTCCAGATAGACGGTCAACAGATACGAATAATATATAATTGTTTATTACAAAGGTTAAAATATTAGGCACGGAGACACCGTTGCCCACTTTAGGCACCCTTTTGATACTATAACCGACTACGTACTTTCCTCGGTGCTCGTTTTGAAAAGCTTTGGTACCGTTCTGTCGTACCGTATTTCTGCTCACTCCAACTTCACACTGGTTTTCCAATACAGTTATTCGAGCTCTCGTTACCAAAACGGTGGTATTTTCTTTCGTGCCAAACTGTTTTTAGCTCACGCTAGTGCTTCACCGAACTTTATTGCACAGTCTGACTTCCTCTAAAGCACAGTCTAACTCGTATCCTTCACACACTTCTGCCACTGGTTGCGATAATTTTGACGACCCCTATCTATTACTTTGGTTCTTAAAGTTATTGAAAGCTAACAAGTATTGTCCTATTTCTTAACCCTAAGTTATCACAGCTAAGTTTAAGGGGCGTACTTGAGCGATCGTGGTTCCAATTTAGGTTACTTGTTATTTTATTAAAGCCCTTGTGGGTTGACACAATGACGCCATAGTACGGTAGCCACTATGCGATTAGCTGAGTACCTTGACCTAGGCCTTAGATTTACGCTAATAGTGCTAGTTATGTTAAAGTTATTAAAAATGAACGGTAGCGGTCGACTGCTGTGCAGTTGAAGTTTCTCACTCCATACATCCTACTAGGACGGAAAATCGTATGGGGAGAATTCTGCCCGATGGACACAGGTCCAGAAACGATCTCAATTGGGAACTGCGGTGGCTCGAGGAGGTACTCGAATCCTCACCCTTTACTCACCCGGTCTTCTCAAGAATAGTACTACTGATACTAGGGTTCGGACGGTTGCCACAGGCACCAGTAGTACTACTAATTAGTTCTGAATTCACCTTCACTCTCGCCCTGGAATCTCGCTCGACACAGGGGGCGAAATTTGTAAGCTATTACTAACTCTAGTACTTCCTATTATCTACCGCTCTTACTAAGCCTTATCGCCACTACTCACCGTTTTTCTTGGGAAATTATTATAATAAATAATAATAATACTAAATAATAAAGTAAATAATAATAAAAAATAAATACTAAAATAATAATAATAATAAAGTAAATACTTGGTTAAAGATACTTATGTGTATTATCAATTGCAGCCATCCTAGATGCATTCGCGACTCGTGTCACTCCAAACCATAAAAGTCCACTACAATTCCGAGGATTCTTTACGCTCGAATTTAAACGCAGTTACGTGAAGAACTATCAGCAAGGAAACCCGAGTATAGGCCTTTCCTGATTTCGAATCGCTCGTGCACTGGGCTAATTCCCGAGTGTAAGCACCTTTCCAGTTGGATTAAAACACACTATAATCAGACAAGAAGGCCTCAATGCTCCCGTTCAGCATACGCAAGGTTTCTGCCAACACACCAAAACCATGATAAAACAGAAATCGGAAACAATAAAATAACTAGACAACTAATTGATTAAAAACAATAAATTCCAGGTAAACCTCAACTCTTCCACAAGCATGTACTGCATTCACCGCGATCTAGACCAAGACCCAACATGAAATAAAATTAAAATCTTAGCTGGACATAGCTAATAAAAAAGCAAAGGAATTTATGCAAATTAATTACAGCAAAAGGAAGCAAAATTATGAAATTTTAGGATTTTAGAAAATTAAAAACTTAGGGAGACATATAATAATTTAGTATAAAAAGAGATAAAAATAAGATTTTACCCCGGGAACCCTTGGCAGCCTACTAAACCCTCGACACTAAGACAAAATCATAAACCCAACATAAGTTAGCTAAAACGTAAATTATATAAATGAACTTTATGCAAATTAGGCCACTAGGATTTAAGATTTTTGATAAATTTTTATAATTTGAAAACTGAAACTTTTAGGGAACTATATAATAAATAATTTAGTGATTGAAACCAAAATTTGGCCTTGGATCCCTGGTACGGTACCCTACTACACCCCCGACACCCCGGACAATTATGACAAAATACAAACATCCCACATAAAGTTTAGGAATATCCGCTGACTAGCTAGCTGTTTACATAATGCACCAGAATATAGAAGCACAATAAAAAATTGCATGTTCTATTGATATGAATTTATGTCCTGTTCGGATAAAAAGTGAAGGCCAATCAGATACCAGTTCTGTTGACTACAGGAATATATAAAAGCTGACATATTAGAATTGTATATGTTCAGAGAGGCGAACTTAAGATTTGACCTAATAATATAGTTGTAGCGGCCCAACATTTTTAACTTTTAAAATACTTTCAAATTAATCTCCAATGAATTGGGGGCGAATGCCCGTAGAGCGACGGAGCGTGACTCGATACACTGCGTGTTATGCTATAAGCATATGTATAATTAATAAAACAATTTGATGCTATTGTCCATTCATAGTCCGCTGGTAGGCTGGGTCGAAAGTTCATGGTGACCTCATAAAAATGCATTAAACAAAATTCGCACGATCGATATAGAAGATCTCATTTGGCTTGGGCATGGTATAAACCCAGGTCAATCGTGAATATTATTGATATACTTTTTTAAATACGTGGGAAAGATTTGCAACTGCGCACTGTTTATGTATACGATTTTGTGTTGTTAACTGATGCGTGATTGGTTAGGGCTCGGGACACCGGATACCATATATCTGAGAATTCAGGCCCTGATTTTATCACATTAGCATCCCTATAGTGACAGTTCCAGCGTGCATCGATCATGAAATATTTAAACAATATTATAATGCCAGTCACTGCAAGCGGTACGTATGTATAATTTTTAGAACATAGAATAAGGGAGTCACATCCTTGACAAAAGATTAATGGCAACATTCATAGGCCAAAATAAAGGGATCCCTTTCTCTACCGAAATGTTCAGGTTTAAAACTACCACAAGGGACAGTGCGTGATACAAATCATCTAATAGAGGATCTAAAGCTTCCGAAAAGTGCTATCGGGTCTACCGAATTCTTGCCAGTACTTGTCGGAATATTCCATTTACACGTATGAACACCCAATTCAACCGCCTAGAGCATACATGTCGGCGGTCGGTCATGCCAGAGGGGTAGAGGCCCCCCACGGGGGGGGTCGCGGCCATCCCAGGGGGGTAACGGGTAATCCCCCCTGGCCGGCCAAATTTTCCTATGGGGGTTAGTCGTGAGGACGTTTTTTTATTTTTTTTTGGTCCTCGCAGCCACATTGTTTGCGTATGAATGCAGTTTTTGCAGAAAAATTATTAAAATACAAACCATTTTCGAAGCATTAATTCGTTACCGCCTCCAAGCCCCCACCCCAGCCCCAGGAGGCAGTTACACCCCTGGCTTTTCGGCCTCGGGGGGGGTCCAGGTTAGCCCCCCTACCCCCCCTGCCCCTGCCGGCATGTATGGCCTAGAGCAATAATAAGAACCTTAACAGCTCCCCAACTGTTTGGACTCCGTACCACAAGCGGGTTCCCACATATCCCACATATTTAAAATCATCCCCGGGAGCACCCGTGTACTCGGTTGGGCAAGGGACCTTAACAACACCGCTGTTAAACAAAAAACTTTCATTTTCGACACCTAAATCGGTACCTGGAGAACTAACTCCCCAATTCTAGAATCTGCATTTTCATAGGTAGGCGACAGGTCACAACGAACGCTTCACTTCTGTCCCGGCCAAATGCGCTTTCCTGACCCTCTAAAAATATAATTTAAACAAAAATTTTTAATAATATATTTCGCTCGCGCTGGCCGATATATGGGTTGTTGGAGAATATAAAGGTTTAGTTGTTTACAGCCAGTGACATCGCCTCGCGTTTCGGACAAACAACATTTTGTCTTGTTCAATATTGAGTACCACTGCCCTTACATATATTTTGACCATGCCAGCAATTTGTTATCAACGTTCGGCATCGTGTAGGGCACATCGACATTTGGGACCTTACACAGTCTCAAGCTTGGCTTTTGTGTGTAAGGGAAGTTTTGGTATTATTGTACTAGGGCCAGTTCTGGCCCTAAGGGATCCCAACTGCACCACCATTTTTCCTTGTTTGGTGCCCTGACAACCCCAGCTTCTACGACTCCCCGGTGAACCGCTAGTTGACCTAAGGGAATCGCTTAGCTTAGCAGGCTGCCGGCGGGTTTACCAGGGTGTTCGGCCCTGCCCCTATATTGGCCCACGTATCTAATGGTATGAAGGTCCCCCTGAGGGAGGGTCAACCCCTGAGCCTGCCCACAGGTAATAAGGCTGACCTGCCCTTCCCTCAATTCACTTAAATCCTTAATGACGGTCCGCTTTCCTATTTTTCATCCAGTACCCTTACCGATTCCCTAAATGGTAATGCCTGATCGGTTTGCGAAACAACTAAGTGATTATTTCCGTTTGTGATTACGAAATCATGTTTACGCGACGCAATGGACCCTATCCAATAGCAATTAAATAAGAAATATCGCCTAAGGATTTATCGAACACTCTAACACTTTATTCATGTAAAGCAAAGATACATGTATGATCATAAAGGCAAGCGAGATATTTACACAAGATTTCAAATGTGGGTACCACGCAGTGTACCCTAAATACATATATATACGTACGAGATGATGTCAATCCTAATCGACGCGAGTAGTATAGAGGGAGGATTTCGTGCTCCGGTTTTTTGTTGGCGGTGCGGCGGTGCAGGATGAACTTGAAGTGGCGTATATTCAATGTGAATACTCTGACACCCGTATATTTGATATTTCTAAACGGTTATCAGTATATATGTAATAACCGGTGACGCGGCTGCATGGCGCAACT
>JASANE010006009.1:0-12005 GCA_030248225.1 Trileptium ribeirensis | reverse complement strand
AGGCCACCTATGCTTCAGGCTTGGGTCAAAATGAGTTTTTAAATGGACCCTTGGGACCTACGAAAACAGTAAATTGATCATCTCTCTTTAGCCGCTGAAGCGATTCGGCTAAGATTGGATTTTATTCACAAAGCAAAGCTCTCTGTAGCTATATACGCTGCGTTGCTATTGACCTCACATGTCGATCAGGGTTGGGTAAAGACGGTTCGTACACGGACCCTTGGGACCCCGAAAACAAATTGGACATATCTCGGCAACCACGGGAGCAATTCGGCTAAAAGGCTGTCGAGCAGGGTAGCGTTAAGATAGGTTGCAAATGGGCCCTTGGGACTCCGAAAACAATAAATTGGACATATCTACTAGATTGGACATAACAACTAGATCGATTCAACCGCGCTTAGGCTCATTTCGTTCAGGGATCAAAGCTATATATTGCTATTGTGATGCTTTACTATTTGAGTTTTGTTTTGTGTCTTCGACTTTAAACGAAATGTAAGTATTTTCGTAACTTTTATATACACTCAGAATTCACTTTCTTGGCCATGAGACAAGTCCCTAGTACTTATTGTAAATTGCTATATCATAATGATCTTAAATCCTAAACAGCTGCAATGATTTTTCTTTGACTCATCTTGGTCCTGAGCGAATCTTTTGGAGTCAACTGAACCTAACAGAATGCCAACGTTCATTCTCAGGTAAGGGCTCGTTACTCACGAAGATATATATATTTATATTATACACAATTACATATGTAGAGAAATTTTGAATGGCAATTTCATAACGGTCGTTTCTATTCGGCTCACTCTGACTTGTTCATCGGGACGTAAAATACCTAGTGTGATTGGCTAAGTGTGCCAGTGCGACAAAAGTTCTGTTAAGCAATAAACAGGGAACAAAAATACTGTTACCGTTTCGAATTGAACGTGAAAAGTACGAAGTCTACTAAAATCAGTTTAGAATTTCGCGAAAGATTTCACCTGGTAATGTTATCTTTGCTCAGTATCAGCTAACGGTAGTGGGTAAGTAAAGATGTATAAATATATAGTTTAATAGTCAAACTCAGTTCAATTTTGGCCTATTGTTGCTGTGTTTAGTTGTTTTGTGATTTACAATTGTGAACTACTGTGAACCAAAAGGGACGCACAATGCGGACATCCTAATTCTAAGCTCGAAGATCACGGCATAAATGAATCGGGACCGAATGAGAGTCCCTAGAAATTGTTAGTATCCAAACAAATCTTATCGCTAGGTTTGTACATAATGCCTAGCTTATCAAACATGAGAAACAAACGTCGGTAATTTAGTGTTAATTTAGATAATCTTGCTAAGGTGCTGGATCGAGTCCGATCTAGGGAAAATTACTAAAAGGAATGTATCTAAATGTAAATTACTAAAACGAATGAAATTTCTAATAATCCAGCGTATTTAACAACTCGACACGACCATTTCCTGCAGTGCTCGACGCGAATTTGGGAGCTCACAAACTACTACAACAACCCTAATTAATCTAATACATGTGTAGTTTGCAGGGTTTGATTCGTTTTAAATGAATGCCATCTGTCTCGAAGAGACGGCAAAAATCTTTTATATATATTTTAGTCGGAAAACGACCTGAAATTTGCAGGTCCTTACAGCATTTTAGCCTATGGTTTAGTTTCTAATGGTACGACAGCTGCGTCACATCTTAAAAGACCGATTGTTTTGAGCGGAGCTCGGCGAAGCCGAGCGAAGCGTTTTTATTTTCTGTCTGGGAGTAAAAAGGTCGATGTTCGTTCGTTCGTTCGGTCCGGCGGATCTCAAGAACCACTGAACGGATTTAAAAAAAACTTTTTTTGTTTGAAAGCCTATCATGTCAGAGTGCGCACCTGATATTTGGGATTAAAAAATTTTGAGTGGTTAATTAGTAATTAGCTAATTAGTTAATTTTATGCAGCTAAAATAGAGAATTTTGCAATATTTGTGTTATTTATTGAAATAGAGTCGTTTCGATCAAACCATTATAGGGTTTTTGGGTCGAAGAACTCAAATATAATATTTTTACCAATGATAAAGCCCTATGCCCTATGCAATGTAGTTACAAGAACATAAAATTGAGTACATTCGTAATGCCACAGCCCAAGCTCCGCTCACAAATGTAGTTCCACTACCGACTAGTCATTAAAAATTTTTAATACATGGGTCGATTCTAGTGGGGCGTTTCTATCCGGCCTATTGTAAAACTTTATGCAAAATTTGCCTTTTTTAAATTAAATTTTGGGTAGGTCGGGGGGGGCTACATTTTGCGTACCCCATTTTTGGTACTTTACGACCTTCGACCTCATAATCAAACAACACGACCTTCGACATCAAACAAACGACACACGCTGATATTATTTTTGTCAATAACACCTGTACTGATTACGATTACCGTTATATAGCATTTTTGGCACTAGTGCACTTTGACGTTATTTACCAGCGTATGCAAGCTGTCAGTTTGACCTTGGTCGGGGGGGGGCTACATGTCACGAAAAATTTTTTCGGAAGCTCGACGTCAGCTTCAGTGTCGATGCTTACTCCCAAGTTTTTCCGGAAAAATTAGCAAATACCAAATACTATGGGACAAGTAAAAGTAAAGATCAAAACTTATTAGTTAAATTTTTGACTTCAAACGGGGATTTTAGGAATACATTTTGTAAAGTTTTTGTTGCAATAAGGATGTTCTTGAGGAGTTAAAAATTTTACCAGTGGAGTTCAACCTGGGCCATCCGTGTTTTGTCTCCTGGCACGAAAAAATGGCAAGTCCCATTTGTTAGTACACATATATACGGTGTAAATACTGTTGTTTTTCGCATACATAGATTCTCCAAAGGAGTGAGGGCCCTCCCCCCGCATTTTAGCTCACGCATATTGGTTATGTAAACATAGCTTTGTATTTGTATTTCTGGATATTGAGATACTAAGCTGGACTGTATATGTTCGTATTTCCTCACCGACGTCGGCGGAAAGGACGGTCTAACAAAAGTTTTTGTTTCTTAAATTCAGTGTTACGTGGTAATAACAGCCATCCACAACTACTCAGTCGACAGACAATTTTAGCAAAATTCATCTATGCATATTTTTGTGTATATAAATTGGTCGAATTTTTGATATAAAATTCTTAACTTCAGATTACACATTTCATCACGTAGTTGTTCTTTTCTTCTTTCTGCGACATCACAAAGATTAAAAAAATTTTCCGATCGAGAAAGGGTCTAGATCGCTACACTTACCTGGCTACTCCCTTGCCGTCATGGAACGGCACATAGTTTACACAAAAATTGAAAACATCATATTCGAATTGTAATCTGAAGTTAGAAAATTTCGGAAATTGTGTAAAATTCCAGACACAGAAACGTCATGACAACGTTTATGAGATGATTTATTTGATACTTTAGCATTTTGCATGTGTAGAAAATTATGGAATCATACAAGGTATACAAGCCTCTAATTTTATAAGTCAGTGCCTTGTCTTTATTATCCCTTGTGACCATCGGCGTAAGAAACGGGTTTCGCTGTCAGTTGTTAAGTGTCGAAACCATTTTCGTCAACTAGTATGTTTACTGTCAGTAGTTGGGTATAATTCTCTTTGAGCGGAGCGAGGCGAAACCGAGCGAAGCGTTTTTATTTTCTGTCTGTGAGCAAAAAAGTCGATGTCCGTTTGTTCGGTCTGCCGGATCTCAAGAACCACTGAACCGATTTTAAAAAACTTTTCTTGTTTGAAAGCCTATCATGTCAGAGTGTACACCTGATGTTTGGGATTAAAAAATTTTGAGTGGTTAATTAGTAATTAGCTAATTAGTTAAGCTTATGCAGCTAAAATAGAGAATTTTGCAATATTTGTGTTATTTATTGAAATAGAATTGTTTCGATCAAACCATTATAGGGTTTTTTGGGTCGAAGAATTCAAATATAATATTTTTACCAATGATAAAGCCCTATGCCCTATGCAATGTAGTTATTTGAAGAACATAAAATTGAGTACATTCGTAATGCCACAGCCCCAGCTCCGCTCACAAATGTAGTTCCACTACCGACTAGTTAGCTCTTATTTCTTTTATAGATCTCATCGATGACCCCCTTTTTCCGAACGACGCAACATGGCCTGGTTTAACAACCTCTCCGGCCAATGCTGGTGGTGGTTCTGGTATGTCGTCGATAGATCATCACCTTCAACAACAGCAGTATCAACCGCAGGGTGGAATGGTTGGCTGTCATGTGGACTACGGCCCCGATATAACGGCAACAACGTCGGCAGGCCCCTACGGGACCATACATCAGCAGTATCATCCTGCCGAACAAATTATGACCGTTGATGGTGCTCCTGGTGGTGCCGGTCAGTCGTATACGAGCATGGATACTGGCGGTATTGTCGGCCCTAATGGTCGGCCGTTAACTAATTCCGCTGGTGCGCCTGGCACTATTTCGGGCACACCATGTATCAGCAGTGGCATAGCATTAAGCAGCAGTAGTGGCGATGCATCCGGATCTGAATATATGAAACCTGAAGCCGTGCCGAGCTGTCATAGCACAAGCTTCGAGTTGAGCGATCTTCGATCTCCATTGTCAGTGGAACCAATGTCAGTTGACTCAACAACACCTGCTACGCCTGGAATGATGGCACCGCCTCCATCAGCTGGATTACCCACACCGAGATACCACGAAAACACCGCGAGAGTCCCCAGCACTGATATGGCCGGCCAAATGGTTCATCAGCAACAATCAACACATGTTGGATATGCCCCGCAGCACCGATATATGCAACAACGCGGTCATGCGCCTCCGACACCTCCGTTTATGGACCAAAAACAAGCTTCACTGATGCAACCTTCTCATAGTGGACCTTTGCCAGCGATGGCTAGTCAACGTCAGCCGCCGCAGCAACAGTATCATCAGAGGCTTCCGGCGACCTATCCACATCATCAGCATCAACATCCGCCCAATTCGAGGCAGCCGGCGTCTTCTGGTATCGTTGGACCAAGAGGTGTGCCGCCGCCTATGCGAACTCCTCTTGGCGTTGCAGCTGGTGCTACAGCAATGAGAGGTAGTCAGGGGCCACCACCGGGTCCTCTCGGCATCATGATCCCACCTACTCCGCCTCATGTCGCCGCTACCGCTGGCGGTCCACCGCCAGGGGCAATGCCAGGACCATCTGGTAGTGTTGCGATGCCGCCTGGCCCAGTCGGTCATCCACGCGGTGTCATTGTTCCTGGCGGAATACCATGCAGTACGCCTGGGGAAGAAAGTCGGGACGAGCCGGAATTGCTTGCCGCTGCAATACCAGAGATTCTGAAGTTGTTAGAGGACGAAGATCGTGTAAGTATCTGTTCATTGGGGCTTGGGTAGGTGGCTTTAGCATGTTGTTTTGTGTATATTGTGTTTTCTATCATGTCATACGCGTTAGCCTAATATTACCGTGCCCTGTTCAGCTTATCTATTTTAAAAATAGACATATTGCGTACCTTAATTTAAAACCTGTAATAAATCAAATAAGGTAGCTAACTTTTTTGGAACTGTTCCAGCTTGACTTACGTTGGTTGGCTCGTTGTTGTTGTACCAGTTGCTTGAAACAATGCTTCGTGTTCGTGGATCAGTGAACAGGGCAGTGCAAAGACGGTTCCCTGAATTCTTTTACTTTTTGTTACATATCTAGGTAATTTGAACAGCGTTACTAAATATAGTTGGAGAGCTGCATGATCTGCGTAATGGACTGGCGCATTAGAAAACCTTAAGCAGCTATATGCGTTACTATAGGTTTTGTTGTATATATACGTTAATTTCAGGTTGTAGTGCTACGATGTGCCACATTATTGCGCGAGTTGAGCAAGAAACATGATCCTGCCTATCTGGATGCCATGCTTCGGAGCGATCAGCTGTTGCCTGTACTGCTCAGGGCTTCAAAGAAAGCAGGCATGTTATGATATACAAGTTTACGACTAATTTTGTTGACGTAACTGAGGCTGATTGCCTAGAAAACAATAAGCTATAGTTGGCGTATTCGTTATTGCATTTTCAATCAGGCGTTACGTTCCTGCACCATGTATTTCCAAGCGCGGTGCCCGTACGGCGCCAGCTATCGTAACCACACGGGTGAACATACAGTGCTCATTTTAGATCATCTCGCTCTGTCGGGCCCAAGAGGCTACGGAGTCTAGCATGGGCCAGGATTCACTGTTCACTGTACGTGTTCAGATCCCTGTGGATTGATAGCACATGTCGCCTACGTGACACCACCTTTGAGGTCCCCAGGGAAGCGGGCTCCATCATTTGCTCACAGGCCAAGGAGACCATACCACTATGCCCTCTCCTGGTCTCAGGTGAAAGGTACAATGAAGTATATACATCATTGGGGTTGATAAAGTGCAATTTTCGCCAATTTCGTTTATTTCCACAGTGGGCCCCGCTGGGGTCCGAAAATCCCTAGACGTTTAATGTCGGATTGTTTTCAACGAAATTCAGCGGGTGGTTCCTCGAATCCTCGTCGACATTGCACCATTGGCCCAAGTGCACTCAAGTTCCTCATTTCAGTCGTACACGTCAATTTTCCAACCAATCACGCTAACTGACCTTCCCGACATCAACCCTGAACGCAGTTAAGTGGTGGCATCACATCAGATCGGTTACACATTCGGCTTAAATATAATTCAATGCATTTATCATTTATCATTATACATTCTATAAATGTAGATTCGTAAAATGTAATCCGACGTCTAACCCCGACTGTTGGGTTTTTAATTTCGGTCTTGAACTAATCGGAGACCGTTTAATTAAGACAAATCGGAATTTTCTCCGCCGATTTGTTCCAATTTTTCACACTCTTCAATCTCTTTAATTCTTATCTGCTAAAACCCTAATTTTTGTTCAGTTTTCAAATACATATCATTAAAATTTCATGCCAGAAATTTGACGCTCAATTTCGCAGACTCGGAATCAGCGTTTTGTTTACTACAATTTTCTGCTTTCCGCAGTGAAACTGAATACTGGGAATTTTATAATTTACTGTTAATACTTAAAACTTACATAATTTAATTTGCTGTTCATTGCACGACAAACAGTCACAAATCAGGGAATGTTTTCAAAGGCTGGGGCGGATGGCACGGGTTCCTCAGAGTACAAATAACTGACTTTTCTTTTATCAGGTACCGTCATATCAAATTTTACAGCTGATACAAGTTACAAATTAAATTGGTACAAGCTCAAATCGCGGGTCGGGGATGGTAAGCTACCTCAAGATACCTCACAAAACACGGCCGGTGGTATACGTATATACATAGGAACATCCCTTACAATATTTCATAATTATAACAGGTACATATCGAAATACCAAGGATGAGGAAGGTTGGTCGGGACCGGTAAGGCACCAGGAGGTATCCTACCGGATCCGGCCGGCCAGAAGCACATTAATTGTACACGGGTTATTGATATAGTTATCAGGTAAGTCATACAAGTTCCACATGACCAGCATACACATCAATAGCAATCATAAAGTTATTCACAAACAGTACAATAAGGGCACAAAGTTCACGCAAATCATGCAATTTTGTAACAATAAATCGCACAATTATTACGATAGATCATTGTATACTAGTCGGTAGTGGAACTACATTTGTGAGCGGAGCTTGGGCTGCGGCATTACGAATGTACTCAATTTTATGTTCTTCAAATAACTACATTGCATAGGGCTTTATCATTGGTAAAAATATTATATTTGAATTCTTCGACCCAAAAACCTATAATGGTTTGATCGAATGATTCTATTTCAATAAATAACACAAATATTGCAAAATTCTCTATATTAGCTGCTTAAGCTTAACTAATTAACTAATCACTAATTAACCACTCAATTTTTTAATCCCAAATATCAGGTGCACACTCTGACATGATAGGCTTTCAAATAAAAAAGTTTTTTAGAATCGGTTCAGTGGTTCTTGAGATCCGTCGGACCGAACGAACGAACTAACGAACGGACGGACATCGACTTTTTTGGTCACAGACATAAAATAAAAACGTTTCGCTCAACTTGTAGATGCGACACAGTTTTCAACAAACCCGAAGCGGTTAAATACTTTCATCCATGCGCTAAAAGAGTCAACTAAAGACGACGGTATACTTGTTGGTGTATAAGGGGTCTATGACAATAATATCACTGCGATACACTAATTGTTTCTCTTCAGACGTCCAAAGTTCTACTATGGTTTCACGAGCTACATGAATAATTTCCATTTTAACTTATCGCGGTAATGAATCTCATACAGCAAATATATGATTATACAATTACAAACGCATAAGCATACAACGCTATACGGATAAATACACGGGGGTACATGTCCAGATATTTAAAAGTATACCTGCAGGATATACAAAAACGGACTGATTAAACGCCAGTAAACGCACCCAATAATGTGTCTGGTTTTCCAACTTGTGTTGCTAGACAGGGATCTCATTGTTTCGTTGAAAAGAATGTGGTTGAAGGACATGTATTCACTGCAGCTTCTTTGCGGGACTAACCTCAAAATAACTTGGAAAATGTCGCAATGTCTGTTGTGGATGCAGGGTTAAAATAAAATGGTAGTGGTCTATTCCGCGACTTTTGCAATGTCATTAAAACCTATCCAATGACCCAGTTAATATAAAGTTGACAATATTTTATTATAAATTTTCATTCCTAAGCTAAAATTTTGATAAATTAACGAACTTTCAAATGGATTTAAAGTTGTTTTTAACCACTTAGTTTTGTTACGCGATTTATTAATTATTTTGACGCCTTTCATTGAAAACGCAGAATTTCTAAAGTTAAAAAAACTCGGGGTGACCCATTAAGTGTGCTCATTTGAGGCTTTGTCTCACAACATATTAGCATCCTAGCATCTGTCGTCTGGCGAAACATTCAACGAATGGTTTTTCTCTAAACACCTTGTTGTTTAATGGCGCAATTGAGTTTGCGGTGATTTTAATACTTGTTTAACTTATTTTAGCGCGCCTACTTGATACTCAGCTGCTGTCGTGCCTTCTCAAAACAATCTACAACATTTCGGTTCATGATTTGGGATATTTAAAAATATATCAGTCGAACGGTGTACCGACGTTGGTTGATTTCTTGAGGTAAGTGTTTTGAAATTGCTTTCGCGGGAACCGTTCTTTGGGGCAGGAGTTTGACGATGTTTGGTGACAGTCCAGATGGTTTTTTAATGTGTGTGCCACAAGGTCGGGCGGAGTTGAAAAACACAGGAAACTTCAATTTATGCCGTAACGATTGAAAAAAGCATTTCTTGTGGGTTGGTGTTTTCTGCTTGTAAAAGCTGGCTGTCGCGAGGGACCACACCAGCCAAACCCCAAAGTGGATGAGCCAGTTCAAAACAACTCTGTGCCTGGAGATGTATATGTTTCAATCACCACAGCTTCTTGGAAGTGATATATGGAAATACAGACTAGTGTGCAGAATTCATCGGTTGTTATTGCTTTGCTGTGCAGTATCTGTCTTTTTGTTAGACCAGCCATTTTTGAACTAAAATGCTCCAGTACAGTTAAATCTTGTAGATTTGTTTCGGACGAACGACATGCGTATAGGGTTATTTAAATCATTAGACGTGTTTAGTTCATTCTTTGCTATCTGCACGAGGTGTGATGTGACGACCGGGACGTTGATTTAAAGATAAAATTGATCAGTTTTGGCAATAGAAATGTGCAGCTGCTTGTATCTTTCAATTTATTTTTATTTAAAACGAGTGTTATTAAAACTAATATTTTAGGCGCATTCATTAAAGATTTTCTGCATGAAAAATAACATTTACAATTCAGTTTTTCTAGAAAGTTGTCATTTATAAATTTCGAAAGTTTCCGCTTGTGGTCGTTGAAGGGAAGAATAAAATGTATATGGAGTAGTCGGTAGTGGAACTACATTTGTGAGCGGAGCTTGGACTGTGGCATTACGAATGTACTCAATTTTATGTTCTTCAAATAACTAACTACATTGCATAGGGCATAGGGCTTTATCATTGGTAAAAATATTATATTGGAATTCTTCGACCCAAAAAACCTATAATGGTTTGATCGAAACGATTCTATTTCAATAAATAACACAAATATAGCAAAATTCTCTATTTTAGCTGCATAAGCTTTCATTTAATTAGCTAATTACTAATTAACCACTCGAAATTTTTGTAATCCAAATATCAGGTGCACACTGTGACATGATAGGCTTTCAAACAAAAAAAAGTTTTTTAAAATCAGTTTAGTAATTCTTTAGAGATCAGTATGACCGAAACAGAGCATTAACCACGGACAGACATCGATTTTTTGGTCACAGACAGGAAAGATCAACATTTACGCCTCGCTCCGCTCAATAAAAATTATTTTACGTTGCATGTCATAATGTATTCTTATTTATCTATCTTGTTTGTCTATCTAGGTAATATACTTGTGGAAAATTTAATATCCATGGTCGAATTAATGACATTATTAGTGAATTCTGAGCGAGTTGACTCAAACAAGCAAAGTGAAGAATGTTTGCTAGCGATGACAGTGGTGAAATTCGACAATATCAGCTATTTTGTTTTTATTACACACACACACTCAATTTTGGCTGGGCAGATTGATTCGTGCAATAGTTCATTTGAAAGGCCGTTTAGTGAGGTCTGATTCCAACTTCCCCCCTCCCCCGAAAAAATGGGCAAAGAGGTCAGGCCCAAAAAAACACGTTACTTATCGTAGCTGTACAACTGGTGTATTTGTAATTTGTGAGTAATATTGAGCTCATTTTACTTAGCAAATAGCCCTCTGTTAGACTTTAATACTTTGTTGCGCGGTTGTCTTAGGATGTGGGCTTTGGGTCAAAACGGGTCTTAAAATGGACCCACCAGACCCAAAATACACGAAAACGGCAATATCTCCACAACCACTCTAGGTGTTTTTGGTTTCATTTTGTAGAGCAATTGACTCACTATGTAGCTGCAAAAGGTGTTTGCTATTGACTTTGCTTACTTTACAGGGATGGGTCAAAAAATGGTTTTCAATGGGCCCGCAGGACCCAAAATTTCTCTAGCAATAAGTGTTTTTAGTCTCATTTTGTGGACCAAATCATGGTTTGTTTTATAATTTGATTGTCAATGTAGCTGTGTACATTTCTCGTAATTACATATTCAATACTCAGAATCCACCACTTGGCAATAAGACAACTAACTCGTTATGTAACCTTTTTTGATTAACTTTCCTCTTCTGCCATCTTTTGCGTTGCTCCGGGAGTTTTTTTGCTCAAAACTTTACAAATTTGACGCCTGGTGAGTCTTCTCATGTTGGTCATGCCCATTTCCCAGACATTTTGAGTTGTAACTTTTCCAGCGGCGTTGGATCAGCAACTATAATATGTAGACATTCTGTACGAGTTTTCTGTATGACCAGAAATTATGTCAGAATAAATATATTTTCAATATATTTGCGGAAGACTAGTTCAATGTACTTACGTGGAAGGCTATTATTGCGTTTTTATGAAATCATATGGTGTTAGGATGTGCTGACAAAATCGTTACTAACATGGTTGTGTTGCTCGTGTTGTGTCTGCGCGTGAAACTGCGTCACTGAATGCAACCGCTCCTTATGACCGTACTAACAATTTCTGCACTGTATCAGTCCTTCAGCGGTAGTAGTAATGGCAATTTTATGTTGATTTATCTTCACCCACACACGAAATGTGGAAAGCGATGTTGAGTGAACATTAATATACATTGTGTATTTACAGTATGAGTTATTATATGTGTAAATTTTCGACTTCACTTCCTGTTTATCCTATCTATCATGTGCTGAAGTCTAATATCCAAACTCTTGTGTCAGTTAGGTATAATCTTACATTCCTGGTTCAGTCTCTGTTTCATATTTATTTAGAATAGAACACAAAATCTCGATTTGAAATTGCTCATGGTATATTATAGAAGCATTTTTCGGAACAGCGGTTAACCGTGCAAATGTCTGTGACATTTGGTACGGACCTTACCACC
>JASANE010006007.1:0-12824 GCA_030248225.1 Trileptium ribeirensis | reverse complement strand
TCATAAGGAAAGGCTTACTTGGTGGCTTGGACTTGCTTAATGATCTAATGTCTCATTAGATAAGGCAACCATATTGGGAGTGGTAACTCCAGAACTGTATGGTAGAGTGGGTAGGAACACGTTTTGATAAATGGTTGCAAACACCTTCTAATGACGTGTAAATTCTTTGATGCAATGTGGAGACTGATTTAATAAATACTAATATATAATTACTCTGAATTGTTTACTGCTTTAGTCTACTCTATGTCCTTGCATGCTACAGGCTTGGTTGTGTGACATGAGAATTTCACACTTGTCTGCAAATGTGATTAGTATTATAAAGGATGTATCGTATAATTAATCCTGTTAATGTTATTTTCCAAAACAAATACAGTCATCTCTCTGAATCGTGGTTGCTAATTTATTATCCGCAAATTTCTCAATAAGCACTGAGCAATGAGTCCATGTTGTTGACTATGAACAAGAACAGGAAAGTGCTGGAAGACTAAGTGGTGCATGGTTAAACTGTGGACCCATATTAGATGCTACTTCACCCATGTTTGGCTTTGTGTGTACAATAGTACACTGATAGCCAGTTGTACAGTAAACTATGCCTAACTGGCCACCCTGCGAATTGTGTCTAGTGGTGTATGCATACCTACATTTATGATCTGTTGTAGGCATATCCATTTTGACTTACACTCGCAAAATTTAGGATAATGACCTCAGACTCAACACTGAAACTACAAAAATCGTAGCATTGGTTATCTTTTGACAAAAATTTGGCGACATCTTGTTATCAGTTGTCCCTAAATCTCTGGAAATAGTTGAATAAAACCGGTGTCACCCAAACCAATTTCGGCCTATGCCCTTTGTGAACAGGTAAGCCAAAGAAAGTACACTGGTTGAGTTTAGACTAAGAGCACAATTCAATTTAACGAGACGTTCCCAGAAAATTTAGCATTACTATTGATATCTATATATACCGAAAATTTGGATTGGGCGTGTAGCTCAAGTATTACGAGATCATTTTATACTTTTTATTTCATTGCCTTTGAACCCATATGTAGCAAATCCAGTTTATCCATTTATCATACTTTATACTTTGTGGTTTACAGTATATTTCTGTTTATTAGGTTTTGAAACTGTGAATGGCATGGTAACTGCAAAAGTGACGGATTACCTGATGAATTTTATAGCTTGCAAATGATAGCGTTAAAACATATACATCTAAAGGTCACGGATTAAGCCGAAAAGCCTCATATGTCAAAAAATTTTCACTAAACAAGTTCAGAAAAAAGAGTGGTAAACTCGCGGCACCGCGGAGACTTGTCTGTAGACCCCTAATGACTGATCTTTTCCCTTCCGGTGATTGTTAGTTCTTCGAGCTTGAGTCGTATTCAATCAGTGAGGGAATATTTTCAATCGCAGTGAAGGGAACCTGTTCCACCGTATTCTGAATGAAGCTCCGGTGAGTACAAACTACTGATAGTACGACCATATTTTACCTCCTGTAATAATTTTCTGTTCATTTTGCGCATCTTTAAAAATGTAGCAGCTTGCCACTCTCTCTATACCCTTGTTTATATATATAGAACAGGTTGTTGCCTACAGGCCTACTTAAAAAGTTATAATATAAACGTGTTATTGGTCACCACCACTCGCTTGGGGAAAGGCGTTGCAAGTCAAAATAAAAGCGTTTGTTGAAAACCCAGCGCCCCCTGTAACTTTGCTTGGTCTGGATTTATAACATTTAGGCCTAATCAATACATTCCGCACTAAAATGCAGCGTAGCTGGATGGAACCGGATGCTGTCTAACATTTATACATTCTCCGCCAAATTGATGAAATAAAAAAGGGTTTTTCCTTGTAGTAAAATTCGATACTATTTCCGCATTTGATAATTAGGTTTCTTTTTTCTCAACTCTTGACTCAAAACAATTGTGTTGGTTCTGTCCGTTGCTTCTCCATGTGTGGGGTTGTCCCTTGAATTCACCTGATTTGACCTAGTTTTAGAATTCATGTTTGTGCGGCTCAAGAGATATGAAATTTGGCGGTAGGATATACTAAGAAGGGGAACTCGGGTCTCGTCACCCAACGAAGTACGGGAAGGTGAGCCCCAAAGCCTATCGGGCAGTGAGTATATATATTATGGATAAGATAATGCCAGTTCTTCCTAGGCAAACGATGTTCACGCTATACGTTCTTGCTGTCAAACTTTTTTTTTGTTCCCCTGACAGTCCATACGGTAAGATCGAGACTACAGGGGAACAAAAGTTTCAAACAGCGAGGACGTTATGGCGTGAACATCGCATTAGACTGCCTAAGGGAAGAACGACAGTTTTATCTTCTGGTAGATATATATACTTCACTGCCCGATGCAACTTTAAGACGCAGTAAGGCATTAGCCTTCACGTACTTCGTTGGCTGACGACTACAAAAAGGTATCATCGATGTATTTCTCAGTCTTCTTAGTATATCCTACCGCTGGCATCCCTTTTATCTCTTGAGCCGCACAAACATGAATTCTAAAAACTCCAGTACAAATGCAGGTGATAGAGGACAAGCTTGCCCCACACCCCTCATAATGGAGAAGCAGACAGACAAGAACCATAACACAATTGCAGCGAAATGGATCATAAATGGTTTGAGATCATAAATAAAGAGTTGAGAAAAAAGAGGAAAGGATATCCTAAAGTATCAAATGCGGATATAGTATCAACACTAAGGAAAAACCCTTTTCTTAATTTCATCAATTTGGCAAAATTTACAATGCTATAAATGTTTAAAACAGCATCCGGTTCCATCCAGTTACGCTGCTGCATTTATCGGAATGTATATAATAGACCCCATAACCTACAAGAGAACTTTAGCCTAAATGTTATAAATCCAGACCAAGCAAAGTTACAGGGCGCTAGTTTTTCAACAAACGCTTTTATCATTCTTTTTATGAATATGACTTGTAACACCGTCATAAAAACTGCCAAGCAGTGGTGGTGACCAATAACACGTTATATATATATAACTTAGTCAGTATATAGGCAACAACCTGTTCTATATATATAAAGCAAGGGTATAGAATCACAACTGTTTTACCGTTTAAAAATGCGCAAAATGAAACAGAAAATTGTACAGAGGTAATGTCGTACTATCAGTAGTTGTACTCACCCGGAGTTGTAATTCAGATACGGTGGACGTCTTCACTGCGATTGAAAATATTCCTCAGCTAATTGAATACGAGCTAGAGTTACTGGACTAAGCAATCACGGAAGGGAAAAAGATCAGTCATTAGGGGTACGGCTGGAAACAAGTCTCCGCATACCACGAGTTTACCGCTCTTTTCTGAACTTGTTTAGTGAAAATTTTTTGACATATAGAGTAGACTCGGCTAATCCCGTGACCTTTAGATGCTTATATGTTTAACACTATCACTCATTTGGCTAAACCCGTCGGGTAATCCGTCACTTTTCGGTTAATCCCGTCACAGAAATTTCGGAACATAAAACTTTAATAAACAGAAATATACTGTAAAGCCGCAAAGTATAAAGTATGATAAATGGATAAAGCCATATTTAGAACCTGCATATAGTGGTTCAAAGGCAATGAAAAATAAAAAGTATAAAATGATCTCGTAATACTAACTTACACGCCCGGAAATGAATCCAATTTTTCGTATATATATGATCTGGATAGTAATATTTAAATTTTCTGAAACAATAACGCTAAATTGAATTATGCTCTTAGTCTAAACTCAACCAGTGTTGCTTTCCTTTAGCTTACCTGTCAAAAGTTCAAGGGGCATAGGCCGAAATTGGTTTGCGGTAGACACGGTTTATTCAACTATTTTCCAGAGATTAGGACAACTGATAAGCAAGATGTCGCTGGCATTATTGTAAAAGATAACCAATGCTACGACATACGTCCCTGAAAAATTCCATAATCAAATTGAGTGACTTTGAGTCTTAAAGCAAAACTCAGTCATTATTAAATACAAAGACCATTCCTAGGTTGAAACTATGTTTATAGGAAGGCCACTATTTGACTATTGCCTCAAGTTTTGCAATCTAAGTCAAAATGGATATGCCTACAACAGATCAGTAGCCATAGGATGTCATATCCTATACATATCATACACCACACACTATTATTAGACACAATTCGCAGCTATGGCATAGGCGGTCGTCTGTACAACTGGCTATCAGTGTACTTATCTACGCGCGACCAAAGGGTAACTAGGTGAAGTCACGTCTAATATGGTAGCAGTTTTGAGCGGCGTGCCGCAGGGGTCAGTCTTAGGGCCTTTACTGTTCTTGTTCATAGTAGACAACATGGACTCATATTGCTCATGCTTTATTGAGAAATTTGCAGATGATGCCACACTCGCAAGAAGAATTAGCAACCGCGATTCAGAGAATGACTGTATTTGTTTTCAAAATGACATTAACAGGACGTGTCAATACGGTGTTTATAATCTAATGACATTTGCGGACAAGTGTGAAATTCTTCATGTTGGCCGCAACAACCCGCAATTCGATTATAGCATGCAAGGACGTAGACTGGCTGCTGTTGAAGCAGTAAACGATTTGGGAGTGATTATATCTAGTATTATTAAATCATCTGCTCACATTGCGTCAAAAGCTGGATTTTACACGTCATTAGAAGGTGTTTCAAGCCATTATCGAAACGTGTTCCTACCGCTCTACAAATCCATCGTCCGGTCTCGACTGGAGTACGCCACTCCGATATGGTTGCCTTATCTAATGAGACATTGAGATGGTAGAGCAAGTCCAACGACGAGCCACCAAGCACGTAATGGGATTATATGACCTTTCCTATGATGATAGACTAGTTATTCTACATTCTACAACGCCTTTCAACGCGACGTCGACGCCAAGACCTCATATTAGTGTTCAATATGCTACATGGTTACTTTAACTACGACTGGAAAACTCAGTTTGACATGGTAAATGACGATCGAACAAGAGGTCACCGCCTAAAGCGAAACGAATTCCGCGACTGGATACAGCGTTGCATTTCTTCAGTTTACGCGTTCTTAACGACTGGAAAGTCTACCCCCTGCCGTAGTTACAGCACCAAGCGTTGTGTCATTCAAGTCATGTCTCCGGTCATCTTCCACTCATCTAATCTCGTTTTTGCCGTCTCGTAAACATATTGCAGATATCAATTTCTCAACGACCGTGACCGCCGGAGTCTAGCCTCTGGTGTAATTCCGTCTGCTTTATTGCTACAATACATCTATGGACGAACACAGTTAATCGACAGGCAGATGGACGCACAAGTATATCAAGTTCATCGAAATTCACTGCTTCTTTTCCTATATTTTGTGATATAGTGCGTTATTATGTAATTTAGCAGCATATTAAAATTTATTTAATTTATAATAAAATAAGACTTAATCTTCAGCCTATTGATATTACGTTTGTTTTAGTGTGTCGATAAGCGCAGCAAATCCATCCTAGAAATAAGAAGTGACGGGATTACGCGGGTAACGGGATTACCCTACCCTAATCTACTATATAATGCGTCATTATTCCTTAAGCTCACAATAGAAATTATACGCTTCAGTTTAAAACTGTCTTATCCATGAAACGATATATATCTGATTTTTGCATCATTCCATTCAGCTGGTCAATGAGGATCGAATACTAAATATTTTATAGAGAAAATTTTCGCACACCAAACCATTGCAAACCCAAAAAAATTTCGTCATAAAACCGGCTAAAATGCTACTAAACTGTGTCGTGGAGCTGAGTCGATCGGTACCAAAATTATCGCTGTATGTCCAGAATTGACCGTTTTCTAACTGTGAGTATAAACCGAAAAGTCCCAATTTCTGGGTCCACATAAATTAGATCACACACTCTCAAATTAAAAGAACTTTACACTTTTAATAATTATCAATTATGGTAGAGAACATAAAGTCATCAGAAAACATCGATATCATACATTTGCAATGTAAAAATGCTAGAGCTAAACAGCGTATATAAATTGATGTTTTAAACCAAAGCATACTAAGAACATATCTTCCAACCAAAATCCAGGTATCAGGTGATTTGATTACATGGTGTACGCGAATTTTCAGCGCAAAAGCATGAGTGTTGTATTATATATACTTTGTGAAATCTCCAGTTACGACAAAACCTTTTTAATGAATAGTTAAAAATGATATACTGTCAAATTGTATTCTGTGTTACAAGTCAAAACTATATATACAGCAGTGGATTGCAAATTTATGATGGTTAAAAAGAGTAGTTATCTAGTTTTGAATTTGTGGTACACAACTGCTCCAAACAAAAGACAGTGATGTAGTAAAAAGGGACAAGTAACTTATTATCCCAATTTTATGTCACGTGCCACACTTCAAGCTTCACACTATGAAGTCACACTTTCTCAAGCTGTGTAGGACTGCATTCTTCCCAAACTACAAAAGAAACCATCCTCCCCCAGAGTGTAGGTCTAAGACAATTATACTGAATTCAGTAAAGTCAACGTAGCTTTGTTTATAATTAACATTGTCACCCACTTCAAAGGGTGCCGCCTGCATGATATAATTCATATCACTCCCTGTACAATCGAAAGCAGATGACAAGTATCTTGTCACTCTGTTTGCTAGGCGATATGACATATATCGCCCTAGGGCGAGTTACTTGTCATTGTGAAACAGTGCTATAGGAGAAAAATATCACATTCGCCAACTCCTCGGTAATAAGATGATTATGTGCCGTTTCGTCGAATGTGTCTAGTCGAAATCTGGTGCCGTTTCGTCGAAATTTCGACATTCCTGTTTCGTCGAAAATTAAAATTTTGACATTCCTGTTTCGTCGAAAATTAAAATTTTGACATTCCTGTTTCGTCGAAAATTAAAATTTTGACATTCCTGTTTCGTCGAAAATGAAAATTTTGACATTCCCTCGAAGATATATTGCAACTGTCAATATTGTTTTGGTTGCGATAACACTCTACAGTAAATAAATTACATACTGCAAATTCTGATATATATTAATTTAAATTAATTGAAAATTTGTCTTACATTATCGTTTATCTCTGTCTTTCATTATCGTCTAGCGTTTCTGTGCGTTAACTTAGAATGACATCAAATTTCGGAACCCCAAAGTTTGGAAAAACCAAATTTGGTGGTAATTGTATAGTTTACACCTCGAAAAATAACCCTGAATGGGCCTATCGGTTTGTTAAAATGAAAGATAACAGTGAAACTAGCTACTGGCGCTGTCAGCAGTGTTATCTTCTGAAACCTCCAGTCAAACCCCCGACAATACGCGTACGAAACAACATAATTGTAGATGACCCAGAAGCGACAAAAAATCCCCACGCGTGCATACCTACAGCTCTGGCTAAAATCGAAGCCGACCAGCTAGATCGCGAAACTCGACATTCTATTAAGACGCTAGGACGTAAACCAAAGAGAGCTTGGGACGAAGCACATTCACAAATCGTTACAAAGTATAACGACGACGCAGAGTTTCGCAAGCGTCTGAACGAAGAAAAAAGACTTTTCAATTCCTTTTATGCCACTGGATGCTTTAGTCGTGACGTTCTTATCAGTAATATTTCTGAATATTTGACTCGCTGCAGTTATCTTCTAGGGCTGGCTAAGTAGGCCTTATTTAGTATAGATAGAGCTAAAATCGTATTCGTGATGTAGACAGGAGATGGACGGGTTTTAGAATCTATTGCTGTATGGAATCCTCCCTGGCCATTTCTTAACCGAGTTTGCCTAAAGTCTAGGTTCTAAGTAGGCCTTATTTAGTATAGATAGAGCTAAAATCGTATTCGTGATGTACACAGGAGATGGACGGGTTTTAGAATCTATTGCTGTATGGAATCGTCCGTGGCCATTTCTTAACCGAGTTTGCCTAAAGTCTAGGTTCTAGGTTCGAAGTTGTATTCAAACTTTCAAGCTAAGTTTTTTCTTGTTTTTATTGTCATTATTATTACTATTATTGACAGTATCGATGTGTATCAAAAGTAAAGCTAAAAAAAATTTACACATGCTTCAAAAGTTTATATGTGATATAAATTCGATATAAACTTGAGAAACATGGGTGATTTTCGGATTTCTACACTGGAGAATTATCTACTGCATTTTCGACGTAACGGCACCATCACTACTCCAGTTTTCGACGAAACAGCACCGACACAATTCTGTCTTTCGACGAAACGGCACCGACACAATTCTGTCTTTCGACGAAACGGCACAGCTGTAATAAATTCGACGAATCGGACCTATAATTCGACGAAACGGTATCTATTGGGATGATGGTGGTCATTATTTTCGACGAAACGAAACTCACCCAATAAGATAGCACTCGGCCTCCGGCCTCGTGCAATATTATTACCTCGGAAATATGTCAAATGTGATATATTTCTCTTATAGCACTGTTTCAGAATGATGACAAGTAACTCGCCCTAGGGCGATATATGTCATATCGCCTAGCAAACAGAGTGACAAAGTATTCTTATAAAAGGGAAATATTTTTAATCTGGAACGTTGGCGGTAAATCGCCTACAAACGCACAATGCATCTCACTTGATGTTTATATAAGACCATAACGCCATTCAGGGCAGTCAAATTTTAATAGACGTTAAACGGTGCTCTTGAATATTAGCATTAAAAGCATTGCACTGCCGCAATTGTATATATACACTACACAATGTCACATGGGACTACAAACATGGGTCGTGATAAGCGTTGTAAATTTTGTGCTTAAGCCTGGTAAACTTTACCTGCGCCCATTGTATTTTTTAATAGCAGATAGAAAACCCTTTTATTACAAAACAAATGCGGAAATTTCATAGGTTTTTCGCTAACAGAAAATTGGCAAAAGCAGAAATATAATTACAAATTATACCTTGTTCGAACAGAATTTTGACAATTTTTAATTAGGAACATGGTTATCTAATGTATTATTTACGATAAGATGCGTGCGCCAAGGCCAAATTATGCCAACTGAACTAGTTTGGGTGAACTAATAGCTTAGATGGAATGCTATGGTACATTTTATAGCTTACAATGTACCAATAATGTGACAAACAGGGAGCTTAGCTAGGCTCTACGTGACAAACGAATGCCGCTTTAGGGGCATTATTTAAATACGTATTAGTAAAACGTAATGTTCGCGGACTAGTCTCTGGCTTAAGCAGTAGGGCTTAGCTCAATGCCTCGTGACAAAAACACAGTCCGGCTCGACACTTGATGATAAATGCATAGTCTAGCTACGCTATTCAAAATTTTAATAGTCGAGCTGCACTGTATGCGTGACTTAGTAGCTAGCCCATTTGAACGCGTGGCATAGGACCATCCACACGCATTTTATTGTAAATGATGCATAATGCCTATCAGCTTTCATTTGTATTTGTTCGCGAACAAATTTAACGTACTACTGACATCAAAAATTATTTGGTCCTGTGGTTTAGTATATACATAGTGTCCATGAACACAGCCAGTCCCATAAAAATCCGGTATTTCCGTTAGCAAAAATTCGGTAATTTCGTTGAATGAATTTTCGCGAAAATAAATTGACCGGATTTCTATTGCAGAGCTGTGTTCGCGGACAGTTTTGTAACCAAATACGGTTTACCTAAAAACGTACGGTGAAAGATGCAAATAGCAAAACAGGATGGTTGACGAGCTTAGATTATGCTTAATGTGACATTGCGCCAAATTTATACGCATTAAATTAGCGAAATGCAAACATGCAACAGAGAAAAAGCGACCAAAAAGTCCACGGCTAAGATCGAACCCAACAGCACGCACCTACGAAGCAAGCGGCTTGATAACGAGACAGTGAGACAGCTGTAATAGCCAACAGATAACACAGCCAACGTTTTCCAACGGAAAATTATGTCTAACTACATTTGAAACCCCAAAAATATCTGTCTAGTTACATCTTTCCCCACGAAATATCTGTTGGGTCATGTTTTGTTTCAGTTTTTGTGTTCAGACTGAATTGCACTTAGTGTTCGAAGATATTCCCCAGATTTTTTTCTAAGGTGGATTTGAGTTTTGTCTTTAAACTGTACCTAAAATGTGGTCTGATTTCTCCTGAGTCTTTTGGGGTCAGTTATATTATTTCCCCTGAGCTGTTCCGTTCATATACTGTGTTGTAAAAAGCTAATTCTACGAGTATGAACAAGAAAAACCTTGCCCGCAACAGAGATGCTATTGACTGACGAAAACGTACCACCAAAGAAACATTAAATCAAACCACTTAAATAGCAAGCCTTCAGGTTGTTTGCTTCTTTATTTAAAAATATCTGACTGAAATGGCGTTGGGTTTTACAGCAGCGAAATTCTAGTAAATTATTACATCTTCTGCCTTTTTAAGTAGAAGGCTGGGCGTCCGAGGTATTTAGGCCTCCGCCAGTCCAGCCCCCAAGTAATTTATGGCTTTCATTCAGTTTAGTTCACCAGGTCCCGCAGGTACTTTTTATACAGCTAAAAATAGGCATGTTTCTCTCATAGGACAAAAAACAGGCCAATTTTTCTGTATGGAGCTCAATAAATCACAACGTTTTCGCTCTGGGATGTTAAAACACTAAAGTTGCTGTCAATTGATAGTTTGTGGCTTTCGCCCAGTTTAGTTCTACTAGCTATTGCAAATCATTTATATTTCCGCGTTTTTCGATTTCCCTAGTTCGGTTGGGAGATCCGCCCAGTTTGGCTTGGGGAAACCGATTTCCTCGCCTCACCAGGAGGCCCCAGTTCGGTTTCCTACAGATACTTTCGAACCAGTTTGGGAAAGTCGGCTGGTAACAAATATATATATCATAATAAGAGCTGATTTTAAGCCCCAGTACAAAGTCGAATCCTCCTTCAAAAGTGGCTGCCGAATAGATGAACAGAATAGGCAAGAACTAAAAGACGACGTATCAAATGTGTTAAATTAATCGAGCAGTTGTCAAAATTTTGATAAACTCTTGCCGCGCGACTTAACTTGTATATCATAAACTTTTGCCGCAGCGGCGAATTGAACCTGGATCGTTTGGGTGTGAGCGTCGTGCGGTAACCACGACGTGATGAGCTGTTACCCGGTTTCTTAAGGAACCTCGCAAAATAAAGCGCAACGCAACTGTAAACGCTCGCGACACAACAAGCTTGGGTAGCGTATTGCCCCACATTGCAAGCTACATCAAATGTGTTACATTATACCGAAAATGGTTAATTATATGTTCACATTTTGTAAACTTCTAAATAATATTGACTTGCCGTTCAACAGAATAAATGTTCCTGTGCACATGATACCAAGCGAAAAAAGAGATCCTATTCTTAACTCTCCGCAGGACTAAAATTTAACCAGGGGGTACCAGCTCCAACCGGGGAACAGAAGATACCTGGGACAATGTGCCCCTAGGTAGCTGGGGAAAGTCGAACTGTAATTTATGCGTTTACGACATATAACATCGTTGTTTTTGTTTCAGGTTTATTATTTTAAAATTCTTTAGCTAATATTTCTGCATGCTGCAATTCATTTTGTTTTAAGATTTGGTCATAAATAGTCTATATATAAGCAGTAGTATTGAGTAACATAAGCTTTTTGTTAGGACGATCAATTTTGATGTCACTGAAGGAAGACAGCATTTACATGTGAAGATCGAAAATCCTGGGGCTTCCACTCCCCCGCTCTGGAGAGGCCAGCTATTTTTAACACCGTATGAAGATCACAAAACAGTGATGGCTACAGCTGTCTCATGATACTAAACGTGACCCTTATTATCATTTAACCGTCCCTTTACGCTCTAAAATAAAATAAAACATGCCTACTGTATCTTATTTATACTGGCGTTCCTTAATATCAGCTAGCTGTCCCTTATTACATTAGAATTTCTAAAAAGTATGCAACTCGATTTTTTCTTCAATAACTTGAAAATACAATTTCAATTGAGAAAAATTCAACGCTATCGTAAAGAGGAAATAATGTGCAACAGTTTGATACCAAAGTCGTCAGTATTGCTTGCTAGTTCCTCTAGGGCAATGCAAATACAATTCTTTCTATTCAATACTCACAAATGTTGGAATAGCATAATTTTAAAGCTATACACACATTATCGTATATAACTATCTAATATATACCAATATACCGCGTTGTTTTTTATATCACCCGATAGCTGGTATTGAGATGAGTATAATTGATACAAATTTAGCAAAAAAGACACCTATATGAAAATCATAGAAATGTCAAACTGTCCGTTACGTAATTGCCACGTTTACTAGACAATGGCTTAGGTAGGTACAAATAACCCTAGGAACTTTACTGACACCGACGTGTTTAAAAATATGTAGCGGACTGCTCAACCCATTTACAATATATCTGAACAATCCAGATTTACACGTGGTGCAATAAGATGTTGCTCACACAATGTTTTTAGTAGACACCAGTTCATAATGCTTAACACAACACAAATATTCTGGAAACTATACCTGAAAACACACGCATTAACATAGAAAAGCATCGCTCAACGTGATGCTGTTTTAACCATTTACTTTCTACATTTTTTACTAGTTCTCATATCTCATATTAAAGACGGATGGTAACCAGTTGAGAGTAAGATATTTTTAGTAAATATAGCCGTTGTTTACAAAATGCAGCATTATGTATTTTAACAGTCGATATAGTTTTTAACTATAATAAGTGGTTGCCGGGACCTTGTAAGACCCAACGGTAAAATTAGCAAAAACTATGATATAAGTAAAACGACATATCAAAATATCAATCACAAGAAAAGTACAAACAATACAAAAATATAGTTTTCCACATACAAAAAAATTTGATACATACAATCTAATCATAACAAGCATATTAAGT